>JAGDQP010028575.1:0-24041 GCA_022664845.1 Lepisma saccharinum | reverse complement strand
AATAAAAACATTGCAGTTTGTATGCCAATGGAGGTCTAGTTGATCGGTTTCAAAGACATTCAACTATTTCCGATATAGTAAAAAAGACATGTATGTATGTATAGGTTGAGTACAATATCAGATATTACTTATGTTCATTCACGCTTTTTATGAAGAATGATATAGTCAATGTCTTACCTCAAAGATCGGGAAATATTTGGCATAAAAATGTGATTTATTCATTTATCTCGTACTTTTTTTTAACTTTACTAATGCATGAGGAAGATATATTGTTAGTCTCAAAAGTCTGAGAGACACTTCTTTACGACCTAGATATATCAACAGCAAGAAGTGCAAAACTGATCTGCACTCATTGCCCATAGCCATAATTTTGCATAATTCTCTCTGAAGGTTCTATTGTTGAATTTTAGACAGAGGGAGCCAATAATGAATTGACATTTTTTCTTCTCACAAACTTCATTGAAAAATCTTAAACATTTGTTGTGTGCTTTTAGAATTGAGAGGGTGTGATATTACAACGAACTTGTAGCGAGTTATTTATACATTTTCGTTTCAGCAAATCATATAATTTGGAAACGGACCGAAGTCCACGGAGTTGGGTCTATCTTCAGATCACAGTGCGTAGAGGTGTTGTGATTGGACTTGGGTCCTTTTCCAAATTAGGTCTTCAATTTCTACTGCATGCAAAGGCCATAACTTTGATGTTAGCAAAGACCTTGTATGAGCCTCGAAAAATGCATTTCGTTTTGAAAACCTAACCTGTCAAAAATGTAATTTTTAACTACCTTGAACCACCAATGAATAATTTTCTAGAATCTATTTTAACTTATTTGTTTGCTGCTGACCACCACAAATAATAATAACAATGGCTAGACCAGCCATTTGAATGGCTAAGCCAATCATTTGAATATCTAAGACAAGGATATCTAATGGCAGAAACAAAAGGCTTACTGTAGACAATACAAGATCAGGTGATATAAACGAAATTCTAAAAAAAAATCAAAAGAATTAAGGATGATAAGTGAAAAATCTATTACAAACACAACAACAACTCAACATATCACTAGAGGATAGTCCAAAACGAAATACAACAAAACGCACGAGCAAATAGCTGAAACAATACCCGCAAAAGAAGCTAGAAAATACAGAATAGGAGAAGACTATGAACAGTATTACAAATACAAACAAGAAACAGTGGAAGAAAATAGAACGTAATACTATATTTGGACAGCAGCCTATGACAAAATAACCAACCATAATAGGCAAGATACAATAGCAATTTAGTTCAAAGAAAAGAAACAAGTATGCCTCATAGATATAATAGTTTCAGAACTCAAAAATTTGGAAGAGACGTATAGATAAAACAAACTGAAGCAAAATGTCAGAGAACAGTGGAAAAACGATCTTGGACACAGAAGCTAGATACAAATACTAAAGGAAAAATAACAATATTAAGTCTTGGAAACGACTCGCACCATGCATAACTGTACTTATTCTAAAGAATAAGGAATAGCCTGACTCAGGAATTAAGAACGCTCCACCCGAAAGCAGATAAACACGAAGAAACTCCCAGCAATCTAACGAAATGCTAGTAATAAAAACAAGCAGAATTTAAGATCTCACTACAACTTTTCAGAAAAGCAAGTTATTTTCCACAAAGCAAAACTGGAAAAAATCTTAAAATTGTGCCTTATAGAAAGAAATTCAGGGAATTGTTACAACACATAAAGAAAAGTTCGGGGATATTGTTGGGAATAAATAATCACACACGCGGACATCTGGTAACCTGGCTTATGTTGACGATCTGTTTGTGCTACGGTTTCTATAACTTCTCCTCGTTTCTTCAAATTGAAAGGAGTTTCTCATTATCGTTTCAGATGACGTCAGAACCGTATTTTGGTGGTGGTGTAGTGAAGATGACAGCCGAGCAGGAACAGTTGATCAGCAACGCCCAGGACGTGATTTGTCGTGAACACAAGTTTCCCCACTGTTGAAGCAGACTAACCATAGCTTCACTGTGCTCACATCAATTGTATTATCTCCATACACCTTTAGCAAGTGTCTATGGATGTCGATTGGTCCTATTTGTTCGGCAGTGAGAAATTCAGTAAAAAAAACCTCTGTTTCTTACGTACGGAACCTATGTCAGACTGCCCTGCTGCGGGTATCTATCGCACGACAACTAAACTAACGGAACATTAGCGTAAAGGTTCAATGTTTACTACAATACTACAAAAATCCGATTTTGACGTCATTTTCAACAAAAAATAGGAGCCATTACTTCCGGAGTGACCCACGTATATACTTACTATGCCGACATGACTGCATATTCGCAATAGATATATATCAAATCTATATTGAACATCGGTTCTTAAATGCCATATTTCGCAACTTGTTTGATTTTTGAACTGTCCCCTTCGACAATTCTCTATGTTTCTGAGCTTACCGTACAGATTTCCTTCACAATGTGTGCTTATTAAGAGTTTTACCACTACACTACCCACCCAACCATGTTAGTATCGAAGTTCCTTAATAGACGGATTTTATTTTTCGTAGTTTGGTTGAAGAAATAGGCTGTTACTGATTGTGAGACTATCTGCGATTGAGTCCTGGAATCGAACCCTATTTCGGCCCGGTCTGATTTTATATCGAGGCCTTACAATTCCATCCTAGCAAGGAAGAAAATTGAGCCAGGACGACACGAAAATAGAGTGATTGCGGTTGACACCCACGCTTGCGCCCAGACCAAGTTGGACCACCCGGATTCTTTTCGGATTCGGATCAAGTCGGATGGCATAGACGTAAAATTGGGCCGTGCCGGGTCGATATCAGAAGCGTTTGCAGGGTTCTCACCTGAGATCTCACCAACTTGTTTACTTCTTTGTTAGGTAAGAAAAAACCCAGATATTCTGCTAGGATTTTCCGCTTTGGGGAAGATAAAGTAAAAGGGTAGGGGTGGGGGTTACAGGGATGATATAGATGTTATATCCACATGGATGTTACAGGGATGATATAACCACAAAAATGTTATAGTTGAGAACTCTACCTTCGAATGGGGTTGCCACCTGTCCTGTATAATACGGGATGTCCCGTATTTTAGGTAAAAAGTACGCGTCCCGTATTATGATTGGTTGTCTCGTATTGTGAGTAGTAAATTTCCAAACATATATATTTTCAACATATCAATAATTTTAATAAATAAATCGTGATGGATTATTTTTCAACTGTCTACCATTCAGACTTGCGAGCAGACTCTGTCCAGATACCCAAACCCCAACATGACAGCGTATAATAGTCGTACCTCCTGTTTGCTCTAATTGATAACTGGCACTAACGCCAATTGTGCACAGTGGTCCAGATACCGTCAGAAAAGCGATAAAAATTAATGAATAAATGAATAATGATTGCAATTTTTGCCCTTATGTTTCCCTAATTACGGATTTAAAGGAAGTAAAAATTAAAAGTGCCCCCCTTTCTTGTTAAATTTACATAAAAACATGAACAGAACAATGTTCTTTACAAATATGTTTTGGTTGAAAGGGCTTCCTCTTCAGTATATTATCTTATAACTGGAAAACCTTCAATGGAGCCAGTATTGCTAATGGGAGACTTTTCGTCACAATAAGGACTTGACGCAGAGCTACTTAACGGTTCTGTAACAAGACGGAATCAGATGTGACCACGAGTCGGGAGAACACATCCGTCAATGTGTTTTATCGCGAACACTTCTTGCGTAGTGTTCCCCTATACGCTTTCTGGGCTTCTACAGACACCTGCTCTAAGCGTAGCAAGACGGCTACTATAATAAAAGCAAGTCGATTTATCAACACCTCTCGCTGAGAGGCATGTAGTACCATGGATATAACTTAATATATAATTGAAAGGCATTCTCTCCTCTCCCAACATCTTATATTTGTTTGTGTCGATTTCCATAAGATAAAATTCATAGTATAGACGATAAGACCTGTGTCGATTTCGAACCCACAGGATAGAATCTGCAAAAGTATGGTACAACTTCAAATCATGTCTTGATCAATGCCTGCCATAATGGTGAAAATTCGTTATATTGAAGAAGAAACCTTCTCATGGAGTTGTCGTAATTAGTATTTCCGCTGCCTCCAGGACTTGGTTGATCAACTGCTAAGTCTCACTACTGCAGAAACCCACTCTGGATCATTTTGTTGCTTTCGTTTAAGAAACTTTCTGTTCTTTCTTCTGTATTCTGACGTGACACTTTAAAGTCTATTCGGTATGAGCCACTCAAAAAATAGAATACATGCATTAAACATTGATAGGTCAAATCGAATGTGGATTCCTTCTCCAACGAATTCATTCCTTTCGGGAACGCACGCAGACACAGTACTTCTGTGATGATTTAGTACATATCAGGACGTTGTAAACCTTGACGTCTATCGTGGTCAGCGTAAACTTTCTATCTTCTCCTTACCCAGTTTAATGATTGTTGGTTTGAGCATGTTCTTCTACCTCTCGCACATTTCTTAAGGTTACTTCTGGTGTCTCTTTCTTGAATTCCAATCATATGGGTCTGCAGAAACGGGTGTATGTTGCCTCTTTCAAGATGGAGTCTGTGGATGACGTGACTGTTCAACTCATTGTGTCCTATAACAGAAAAATGTCATATGCTACACCCACAATTTTGGTATTAAGTATTTTTTTTATCATTGATATCAAGTAAAGTATATTTGAGATGAAAATGGCTTATGACACCAGGTCATCCTTGGGCAACACCCGCAGTTTAAGATGGCACCAGGTATAACGTCACTGCTCAACGCATTGTGTCATATGATTGAATCATATAGAACACCAGTTATGTTATTTCATCATCATTTTAGGATGTTAATGTAGTATCTCAACTGTACGTTGATGTGCTGATAAAATCAGTTTTCTGATAAACGGGGTAAGGGCAAAGAAAGATGACTGGCATGTACACATGCTTGCGATCTTCGATTTGATTCTCTAGTTTTTTGCCGCAGGGCACCCTCGCTACGTCTTAGTGCACCTCAGGTCCATGAAAAGATATCTTTAGACTATTGAGGATCGTTTTCTTAAAGAGAAGTATTATGCGGCATAATCCCGGATTCTGGAATGCTTTGTGAATCTATATATGGATAGATAACATCATTCATGAGATAGGGTCACACGCAAGGTGAAATCATTATTCTTACTTGTCAATCCCGAAACCCTTAAAACAGAATAAGTTTGCATACATGCTCCAAACAAGAAAATAACTTGCAACGGTTGTGTGAAGGCAGTGAAGAGACAAGTGCAAAGAGGAAATGAAGGTTAGAAATTCATCAGATGCTGTGGACAGGGACGGAAGCAGAGTCTAAGCGGTTTAATCTATCCTCTGGATCCAGAACTGATTAAAAAACACATTGTAAACATCGACTCGGGTGACGATGCCATCAATGGTTAATTGCCATTATATTTTAATGATCGGAAGGGAGCAAATGCAAACTTTCAAGCAAGGCTTGCATCAAGCTTTCTCTTGCAAATTCCAATGCTTGTTGTTTTTGGATCCACAGAAAAAAACACACTTCAGTTGGCTCAGACAGGATATTAATTGATAGTGGTCTCATTTAATACCGAATAATTGGATTGCTGGTTAGCTCTCGAACAGTAGTTAGGAAGCATGTCCTTTCTTATGAGCTAGAACCAGTGTCAACATAAATGTTTACAGGCTACGCCGTACTTATTATCGATAATAAACGCTAATGTTAAATATATTAATGACACTTTGACATATTTAGAAAAATTATGCTCCTGATGCCTGTAACTTTTCAGACTTGTGGTTCTCACTTTGTAATACTTTCTGCATAAAGCCAGTTAGTTACATGAGACACAAGACTTGAAATGCAGCAGATATTGTAATTTCAACCACATTATTTTATGTATGAAAGCACGCTTGAAACAATGAGTCCAAAAGTATATCTTCCTGAATACACTGATGAAGCAGCAGCTTTAAAGCTGATTACAGGTAACTGTTTCCATATGCTCCTTCAAGATGACTGCAACAATTGTCATCTTGAAAATCTCGAACTGACAGGGTAGTATTTTCTGTCCCCTTAATAGTTTCCGAGATATTCCAAGTTATTCAGCCATATGGCACAATGTCTTGAACAGTGATGATGTCGGCGGATGTCATCTTGAATAGTGGGACCTCCTAAGTGTGACAAGATGTCACAGCAGTTTTCCCCTTCAATAGGCTCTCCTTCAAGTTATTAACATTTAAAACGAAAACGTAAAACCAAACTTTTGAGTGTGTTATGCGATGTTATTCAGTCATATGCCATAACGCGTTGAACAGTGAAGTTATTGGCGACTCCATCTTGAATTTTGGGAGTTGTCCAAGGGTGACAAAGTGTTATCAGCCTTTTTCATCTTAAATAGAATTTAATTCAAAGTTACTAACGATAAAAATACTTAATACCAAAATTTGGGTGTGTTATATGACACAATTCAGCCACATGGCACAATGCATTGGTATCGGCGGAAGCCATCTTGAATTGTGGGAGTTATTTAATGGTGACAAGATGTCATCATCCATTTTCGTCTCAAATAGATCCTACATAAAAGCTATCAACAATAAAAAAGTTATACAAATATTTTGATTATGGCCCCTCGGCCACCGGACAATTATGTAGGCTGACATACACAGAAAATTTGTCCAACTGCTTCGACGGAGTGCAGAGGTGCAGAGTGTTAAGGAAACCTTAATATTACTAATTCTAAGTCTCGAGCAGAGGAGGTGTGAAAAGGAAACATTGGCAAGAAATTTTGCGAAAATGTTCACTTGTGTGAGAACTTTAAAAAATGACATCTTAAGAATGACGTTTTAAAAGACTGGTACGAAAACAGTCAGCGAGGACCGAAAGAAAAGAAAATAGCAAAATTTGGAGAAGTTATTGATTTCGTGTAAAAATGGGATAAATGCGCACGCGCAAAAAATTACCAGTCAGCGGTACCATGATCCAAGAATATCACGCACCCCTTAAATTGGTCACACGGACCCCTAAATAAGAAGCACTGATATAGACTATAGATGCATGATTGTACATACGGCTTAGACACTTCTCTTAGACAACAATATTAAAGTTTCAGGCATTTGATTTACGCACTTTGGTTATAGTCACGACTGCAGATCGGGGGCTGGAAAGGTTCCAGTCTTACTACCGGTCATACTGACCAAGGTTTTACAGGATTTTCACTCAGGTTCACCAGGCAAAATCCTACTTGGAACTTTCCTGTTCCCTGCCTCCTGGCAGCTACTCACCGAGGGACGTCATCGCTGGGACTATAGCTACCAGCCAAGTTAAACTACTCTCAGTAAGAGAAATTACATGACAAATATTTAACAGATTGCGAAAGATTTATGCTATGCGTTATCGAATAACGCAAGCAAACAGCAAATTATCTCGTAAGGAAAATGGACATTGTCTTACTATGTGATTTTAAACCAGCTTAATGGGTATCAAACAGGATTTGTTTGTGTTTTTCCAAAAAAGCTGTTCTAATTAACCCATAATTCCTCTCTTTATCTCATCAATTCAACTTAAGCTCCAACTACGATTTTCTGGTTTAAAGGGCAACAATACAGAAGGGACGAGGGAAGAAAAGGAAACCTGGGAACACAACTGCTAATCGCACTAAGTACTAATTGAAAAAACCTAAAGCTTATTCTGAATCATGTTAATAAAGGTTATCATCAAAAGATTAAATGTGAACAGTAAGAAACATTATTAATGGACTGTTTACTTACAAACTGACAGATGCCTTACTTCTACAAAGGCTAAGCTAGATTGAAATGTACAAGGTAAGGTAAGCCCAGTGGCTAAATCGCTTCAATTTTATACCTACCCAAAAATATATTTTCATTTATATACAGAAGTTTGAAGATATCCCTCTTTGATGAGAAGAAATTTGATTTAGAGTGATGAAAGGCTCTCAAATAGAGTTACAGATGTGAAGGAGGGATGAAGGTGAGTACCAAGTTGTTGTAGTAAGTTAAAATAGCCTCTGGTGTGTGTGTGTGTGTTCACAGAATGTGATTTAAACTGACGTATCTGGATGTAAGATACATTGCATTTATTTCCTATGTAGAGAGACTCCAGGAAAAGTAGTGTCATCTTTTTTGAGAGAAATCATGTTACATATTTATTAGTAGATATCACTTCGAAAACTTCAGCAACATTTATTTCTTTTCGTATTTCTTTACCAGTATTTGCCTTGAATCATGTATGACCAGTTGGTTAATCATACTGTGGATGTATTGAATGCTTCCGCAATATCTCCCCCGAGATGTGCCTCACTCAGGAAAACGAGGATAATACATTGTTCTGGATCGTTAATACCATTTGAGGAGAACAGGGAAAGAATAAGTTTATTAATTTCATTACGTATTAGGTAATTTAATTACGTATTAAGTAATTTCATTACGTATTAATATTTCGCTGTTAAAACGGTATAATACTCTCAGTTTTAATAGTCTCTAGTCCAGTTCTATAATATTGAAAAATTCATATCTAACTTACTTATTCGTAGAACGTTTCAAAAGACTGCTGCTACTATCAATTGTCTATAACGCGAAAACAAAAGAAGAATATTATAATCTCCGTAATAAGATCTGGAACTATCAATCTTTGAGTTCATGCTCCGGCCACTTAACCACTCACCCATACGCCATACCAGCTTCTGTTTAAAGTTTTTCCTATTGTTGAATGCTTCGTGAAGAAGAATTATTTGTCAAAGCTTTGAAACTTGAAAGCTTTTTTTTTCTAATTTTGAAGCTTGTTTTCTCATTGTATTAAATTTGTAGGTATTATTCATAATGACAACTTTTCCCCACGCACTTTGTACTTTTCGAAACATTTTAGTTGTTTTCTCAATGTCAGCTCATTACTGAAGTGATTGAACATGATTTTGAATCAATGTCCCGAAGCCTACGACTTGGGGCTAAGTATCAGAACGATCGTCCAGGTTTATCTGTCCAGAATTGTAAACTAATAGGAAAGTAATGTTAAAAACAATGTCAATTCAACTAACGTCTGAAACGCGAAAAGACGCAAGACGGATTATCGTCCTCTGTTACCCAAAAAGCAAAAACAAATGGGATGGGAAAAATAAAAGCAGACATAACAACAAATCGTATGATGCATCCGGGGATCAAATGTTGCTGGCAATGGTACAGAAAGACAAGGATCCGGAGGCGGAACAAAATAAAGAAGAAAAACGAAGAAATAGAAAATGGAGCAAATCAAGTCTGACGTCTACAGGAACAAGAGAAACTCATCACAATCGCTGAACGATCAATCATTTTTTTTCTTTAAGCACAATCGTTGTCTTCATCACAAGTTGCGATGGAAGAATCGTGCAAGTCGAGAGGAATGGACCGTAAATTCTGCAATAAAACAGCTATGATTCACTCCATTGGCTTCGCTTGAAGTAGGATATTCGTTTGGCTTGAAAGATGGAATAGAAATAACATTTCACAATTTCTGTACACTAATAAAGATACTATTTTACAATATCTTACTGGTAATTGTTAGGCTTCGGCGGATTAATCTCGTCTGAAATCTGAAGGATGGTAAATCTAATGTTCTCATAACTGTTCATATTTCTGAAACTTTTCTCACGTGGATTAAAGATGACCGCTTCATCTTCACCTCTTCTACATTCGCCCTCACGTTGAAACTGGGTCCTCGCTCTGACGTCCTTTTTTTTCGCTCTTCGGACGAAAAAACCCTATATCCTCTTGGCAAAGGAATGGACACTGGTTGGCTATGATATCAGTGTCGATTACAGCAAGAAGCTTCAATTAGTGGTACATCAATTTGAGGCGCCACTGTCGCACAGATCGTCTATTCTACGCATGTGTAGTGTTTCCTATTATGCTTGAAAACTCGTGAGTTGAAAAATTCCGCTTGATACAATCAACATGAAAAAACGTGTAGACATGTATAAAAGGGAATCACAGAGGAAACACAACAGGAAAGGAACCATTCTAGGGGAAGCAGTTAGATTTTAATGAGACTTCACCCCAAGGGAACACAAGCTAAACATATATAGAATCTGGTGTCTGCGGTGGATGTTGACCATAAATATGGCGTTGATCACACAGGTCTCACAGTAATATGGCATGCTTGTAATCAGGACCTTGATAACGTCAGCTGGAATACGTTCTTACTCCTCTGCAATCGTGCGTGGAGGCGACTGTCTGGCTGTAAATCATCTTCCGAAAAGCATCCCACGCATGATCGATAGGGTTTAGGTCTGGAAACCGTGCCGCCCACTCCATACGTTGGATATCTTCCCTTTGAAGAAACTTCTCTATCAGACTGCCTCGATGACATGGTGCGTTATCATCCATGAAAATGAATCATGGTTCCACTGTACCTCGCCATAGCTGCACATGAGGGTCCAGCAAATCTCGGATGTTCATTGAACATTATGGCAATCCACACGGTACACCATCACCACCACAACGGTCCCTTTCCATAATTTTCTGCGGATTGTAGCGGGTCCCCTGTTCTCTCCACGCTAGAGTGCGTCGACTTTGCTCCACATTCAGCGCCTACTTGACTTTTGTCTAAGTTCGTCCCTCTTCCAATTGCCCGATTATCCTTTCCTTTAACACAGGGTTCAAATTGCATCCTCGTGACATATTTCAGCCCACAAGCACACACTCACACCACAGACAAACATCTCTGCACTTCACGCGACCACTAACTAGAGTTAGGTGTAGTGCACTGTTCTCCGGTGGGCGTTCTTCATATGTCGTTGTGCTGTTCAGATGGCACTACTACCAAGATTAGTGAACGTTCCCATGTGACATTGTTGGTATATGACGCCATTCTAGCACGTTTTATGCATTAATTGCACGGATTTTGCCATTATGTACATCAGCATAGTTGATATCTGATTCTTATGCGATTGCTGTCTCACTTTAACCAAGCATTTAATAACTTTGTCTGTTTGTTTAAGCTTTTTGTCGAGGTTAAATTTTGTAGTCAAGTTTCCATCAATTTCGAAACTTCGAGTACGAAGCAGAACAAGCGCTAGCATAAATGCCAGCCATGAATTCTACTACAATGCCAGATACTCCGTCTACTCTCCATTTGATATTATTGTGCACGAGCTGCAGCAACTAATGGTAACTATATTACAATACCTTTTGGTCCATTGATATTCACTTAACAATACGGGGTGCTAAAATCATCGCATATTGAGGAATGTGTATGTAGAATATTGCGGAATTCACAAGTATTTATCTTTTAGCACTTGATGAAATATAGTGCATTTCCTGTTATGTGATAATAATGGTTAAGTATGATCTACATATGAAAGATATGTACACATCTGTGTAACCTATATTTTGATTGGGGAGCACGCACGTATTTAAGGAAGGGTAACGTACATGTTGTGTAAGCAAAACCTTTCTGTGTCTTTCAATGTCCAGATGTTTCCTTGGTGTAGTCAACTAACGTAGATTAGGAGAACGAGTAATCTGATTGAACCTCATTAACTATTTCTATGTATTCCTACTGCATGAGTGGCGTAGTTAGACTACCCTTCAACCTTATCTTTAGGAAATGGGTCCTTTAAAATACGTAATTACTCCTAGAAAAAATGTGGTGACGAGGATGGGATATTGTACGAGTTATTGCAGTAGACAGTTGAATACTGAACGCTTTATAATTTAATGGAGACTAATCATAGAAACTAATTGCATGTGTGTGTGTGTACATAACTATCTGATATATCTAAAACATCAAATATAAACTGTAAACAGCTGTATCCAAAACTTCAGAAAAAAAATCTTATCTGTGTATCGAGAGCCCATTTTCTCATAAAGGAGATATCAGCATTTTTATTTTCCATTAAATGAGAATCCTGATATCTTATTTCTAAGAAAATTGATTCTCGCTACACAGAGATAAGATTTGTTTCTCAAGTTTAAGAAACCGTTGTTTAGAGTGTTATATCTTCCAAATTAAATTAGTGCAGTTAATATAAGTTATTACATTTAGTATCGATGTTCACTATCGACATAATATGGTTGTCTCAACATTACGATTTTTAAATTTTGACAATAAGGTAGATATGTTTTTTTAGAGCGATTTAAACTGCAGTTTGCTGTAAATCATGCGAAACAAGCAACGTTATTACTCAGTTCTCTAGATGGGGACACAGCGGACCAACTAAAAGACCCATTCGCACCTAAAAACGTCCGGGCGTCACTTATACGGAGTTAGAATAGAGGTTACTAAAGATCTATAAGCCGCAGAACTGACAGAATTCCTCTTTATCAAGTGTATCAGATAGGCATGTACCAAGAAGTTGTTTTTTGGGGAGTTCGAGGAATGTCGGGGTGAAATTTACGTTAAGTACATTTAATTTTGCAAAAAAATATACCATATTCACAAAAAAGTCTGAATTTGGGAGGGTCCGGACCCCCAGGACCCACCCCATGTGTACGTCCTTGGTATCAGAGTCTTAGACAGACAATAGCTTATAAACGTCAATTTGGTTCATATTTAAGCGAGACTGATAACTTAATTTTCCATCAAGAAAGAGGCTGAAACATGAAAGGATTTTTTCAAGGATTTCTTTAGTGTTCTCTTTCTTTTTAAGAAAAAAAAGAATGAATTAGGCGTTTCATTGACAAATACAGCCTTCAATTCGTAAATAAAAAATGAGTAGGGGGTCTACAGGATACTTTATTAGCGCACCCGTATGAACGTCAGTGAATAAGGGAAGATATAGGGTTTGTCCTGTCGGTCTGTTTGTCCCCCGCCCTGGATCTCAGCAACTGCAAGTCCGACATAGTTGAGCCATACACCGCGTGGCTTCGTCATGATCTGAAACGGTAGGAAACTTATAACTTTGACTCTAAAACTGACAGGTCCCTTTCTTTTATTTTGTTTTCTCCATTTTTCCTATGTATTTCGACATGGTATATGTTTGTTCCCCCCTCGATCTCAGTAACTACAAGTCACGCAGAGATGAACTATACACCGTTGGATTCGTCATGGTCTGAAACGGTGGGGAAAATTATCAGTGTAATTGTAAAAGTGGCAGGTCCTTTTAAATCACTTAGTATTCTCCATCTCTATGTAGAATTCATATACTAAAAAGCTGCAGCTAGGAACACCAAATATGGTAGGATGGTACATCATACCTAGTAGATTAAGAAAATATTACAAATTGTTGATAAAGTCGCCATCTTGGGTCCAAAATGGCCTTTAAACTTATTGTTGTATAAAGAGCATAGCCTAAATTGCTGGAGCTAGAGAAACAGAATTTGGTACGAAGGTACATCACTAGTAGGTTACGAAAATATTACATATTTTCCACGAAGACCCCATCATAGATTCAAAATGGCCGCCCGAAACCATTTTCCACATCGCTAGAGCTAGACAAATGAAATTTTGTATGAAGGTGTACCATCACCAGTAGCTCACGACAATATAAGAAAACGTTAAAAAGTCGACATCCTTTATCCGAAATGACCGCCAAAAATCAATTTTCCACGCCACTGAAGCTAGAGAAACGAAATTTGGTATGACCAAGAGTAGGTTACAATAAATGGGACAAACCTCCCCTGTGGGACCGCAGCCCCTGGGGGTAGATGAGTACCCTGAGGGCGGATTCCCCCGGAGAGTCTAGTTACGATAACCACGTGAGCTAGTCAAGCGAAAATTGGTGTAAAGGTACATTATCAAGATTAGATTACGAGAAACACGTTAAGTGATCAAAACGTCGCCATGTTGAATCCAATATTGCCTACTAAATTTCATACAGAAGACATATTTCGCCCAAACAAACGTATTTCGACTCAGATCGACGTGCATAATTGGTTTTAATGTATTTTCTACCCTCACGGTTGTACTTCAGCGGTTACTTGTATTCGAGCTGTTTTCGGCTGCCATCTTGAAAAATGAAATTTTCTCTATATCTTCGGTATTTTTGGGAATATATCCAACAAACATACACATTTCGACTCAGAACAATTTAAATATATTTAAATTGTTTTTAAATGTATTTAAATGGTTTTCATGTATTTTCGGTACCACCGGCGGCCATCTTGAAAAAACGGACTTTTTCCTATATCTTCAGCGTTTATGGGAAAATTTCAACCAAACCATCATATTTCACCTCAAAGCAAAGTACCTCAATTGTTTTCATTTATTTTCGGTACCTTCGGCTACCACCTAGAAAAATAGACTTGTCCCTATCGTTTATTGCACAATTTCTACTAAACCAACATATTTCGACTCTGATCCATGTACTTGAATATTTTTCATGCATTTTCGGTACCACCGGCCGCTATCTTGAAAAAAATGGACGACTTTTTCCTATATCTTTGGCGTTTATGGGAATATTTCAACCAAACCAACATATTTCGACTCCAATCCATGTACTTAAATGTTTTTCATTCATTTTGGTTCAACCGGCCGCCATCTTGAAACCATATACTTTTCCCTATATCTTCGCCGTTTGTGGGAATATTTAAACCAAACCAGCATATTTCGACTCAAAGCAATGTACCTAAATGATTTACATTTATTTTCGGAACCTTCGGCCACCATCTAGAAAAATAGACTTTTCCCTATATCGTCGGTGTATATTGCTCAATTTCAACCCAAACCAACATATCTTGACTCAAAGCGATGTGCCTGAACGTTTTTTATTTATTTTCGGTACCTTCGGCCGTCATATTGAAAAAATGGACTTTCCTATGTCTTCGGCGTTCATGAGAATACTTAACCAACATATTTCGATCCAAAGCGATGTACCTCAATGGTTTTCACTTATTTTTGGTACCGTTGGATTCATCATGGTGAGAAACGATGAGGAATTTATGAATGTGAAAGAGATACGCCATACACCATTGGATTCATAATGGTCTGAAACCGTGTAATAACCTACAACTTTGACCCTAAAATTGGCAGGTCCATTCTATTAATAGTCGCTTGGTATTGTCCATTTTTGCCCCTCCTAGATCTCAGAAACTACAAGTCCGACAGAGTTGGTCTACATACCGTTGGACTCGTCATGTTCTACAAAGGTGACGAAAACAATGAATGTGACCCTAAAACTAGAAGGTCCTTCTCAATCCCTTAGTATTCTCTATTTGTGCCTCTACGAGATTTCAGTAGCCACAAGTTCGACAGAGATAAGCCATACACCGTTGTAATAGTCATGGACACTGGTGGGACAAAATATGTCTTTGACTCTGAAACTGGCAGGCCCCGGCATTGCTTATACTCAATTTGTCCCTACAACTTTAACTCTTTCTTTCGGATACGCTATAAGATAATTTTAATTTATAAGGGGGCGCTTTGGTTTTGTCTACAATAATACCATTACTTCGCTTGTTCGTTTTTAACATCTTAAACATCTACCCGATGAAAAGTTTATATAACCTGTGTAAATTCAACACTTTTTGATTTTCCAGGATGGGTTTGACCATTATTTTTTTATGTTAAATCAACACAACAATCGGTGTTGATTTCAATGTTTGAACACAATTTTATTATGCGTCATTCATGTTGATTTATTACTGTGATCATGCTAGTGTGACACTCTACATATAATAATAATAATAATTTGAATTTATTTGGACGCATAAAAATGACAATACAGTATATAGGCCAATACATGTCTCCCATTAGAAAACAATAATACATAAAATACATGTAGACAATATAAAAGGAAAGAATCACAAATCATGCAAGAAAAACACATCGAAAAAAATTTTCAACAATAAAATACCATACAGAAGGTTCAAGATAAAGACAAGGTTAGATAAAATAAAAAAGCCATCACTTCTATCACCAAAAAAAAAGGGGGTTCACAAAACTTGAATACATATTTTACAAATCCAATACATATTTTATATTTTTTAAGTTTTAAAATCATCACTGAATAAATCTATATTTTGCGATAATTTATTTACACTTTTACCACATCTTTGTACTGGCAAGCTACAACAGTAAACAGGACTAAAGAGTTCAATTTTCCTTTATATTTTTAGTGTTAATAAACCCTTGTTTTCCATTACATCAGATAGAAATTTGCGATCTTTCAGATTCAATATTCCCAACATAGTTCTCATTTCGCTTACATTCAAAAGTAGATTTAAATTTCCATTTAAGCCATGCCAAGAAATTATTCTGAATTGCCTCAATTTTATTAATTAAGTATTTTTGATCAGAGTTCCAGACTACACTTGAATATTCCAAATGGCTTCTGACCAATACACAATACAACAATGTACATACATTTATATTATTAAAATTTTTTGCAACCCATTTAATAAGAACTTAGACTCAAATAACATAGTTCCAAAATTTAACAGGTTCAGTACTTAATTCATCTTGTATATTATCAATATAACGTTGTTTGTGCCTTTTTATTAACCATTTCGATTTCTTTCTAAGTTCAACAAATACTTGATAATCATCTATTTTGTTATTTTTTTTATATTTGTTATGTGCTTTTTGTTTCAATTCAATAGTCTTCCTTACCTCACAGGAAAACAAGAAATAATTTTTTTATTAACAATTTCTTTTTTTTTGAATATTATATGTAATACTTTTTATTATTGAATTTTCAATATTCTGAGACAATAAGAATTGGTCCAGTCTTGAGAAGCAAGTTCTTTGTACACCTGAAAGTAATTTACCTTTATGATATTGAACTACATTATATATTTCTTTATTTTTTAGTGTATTAAAATTAGGTATTACAATTCGAACTGGATCATGATACAGATCTTGTTTTACCATTGCTTCTTGTATAATTTCAACTTGTACCAAAATTTTATTCAATATTAAATCTCTTTCTATACATATTTTGTCCACCTCTAAACACATAGTATCAAGAAAGACAAACGAACTTATAGCTTTTCGTTTAGAATAATAATGAATGTCAGGTTTGAATACACGACTCGCCCAATCAACCTTAGTTACTTTAAAGTCTCCAACAATTAGTAATTCATAACGAACAGAATTAATCTTTTTAGAAATAGTTGTATAAATTTTTCAATTATTTCCGGAGAAAGGCTGGGTGTAAAATACAAACAACATATTAATATATTCTTCTTCTTTGAACATTGAACATCAACCCAAAACACATTCATCAAAAACTTCTAAATCATTTATTCTATTAGTTTTTAAATGTTTTTTTGATTAAATCAAAACTACACCGCCGCGTGTATCAAAGTCACCATCATTATGCTTATCAGTTCTAAATACATTATATGTTTCTGGAAAATAATCAATGTTTATTGTTCATTCGTAAACCTGGTTTCATTCACTAATATAATGTCATAATTACAATCTGCTATTGATAAAAAGAATTGTTCATTTTTAGTTCTCAATCCACGCACATTTTGATAATAAGACTATTCATTCTCATTCACACTTTCTTTCTTTCTACTTATTCCTGTTTCTTTTTCACTGTCTACACTTGACTGAGTTTGTACCCTTGTACAGACATGACTTAGCGTGTCATCAGACTGTAATTCTCAGTTTTCAGGACTAGGACTGAGAATCCTGTCCTCGCGCAGCTTTCCTAGGAACTGCGTGTAGAGGACTCCCTCCGGCCAGAAATCCGGTCTTAGTAACATATCATATTCCTTCTCACTTAGCTGAATATAGAAAGATGTATACCTTACACATTTAGTTTTTAGTTTTACACACTTAAATGGTTTGACGTCAGAGTTTTCTTTAATGTATTCAATTAAATCTTGACAAGTAACATTGTGGTCGAATCTAGTTACAAATAAAGCTTTTGTTTTGTTTTGATTTGCTATCACCTTCAGTTTGTTGCTAACCCTTGTACCTTGTACTAGTGCTTTTTTTGTACTTGTTAACAGATGCTGCTTGCACAGATTTTGTATTCTCCTTTTGTTGTTTTTCTTCTGTCCCTTTTATTAAGAACGTCAATCCATTTCTCTTGCTCATTACTTATCCCGTTGCACGCATCTGCTACAACAATTCACCACTATAATAAATATTTAATTGTGACCCACTAGATATTTCCCGCTGAACATTTTCACTTTAATTGAATTTTGACTTATCACTAGAAGAGCCGGGCTACAATTTCGGAGAAGATTCCTTAGGTGTCGGAACTGAAGACTGTTCGGCATTGTTGTTGGTGGTGAAACACCCTTGTACAGGAACAGTGTTTTGTACGTTAGCGAGTACACCGGCATACGTCTTTGAACCAAGGAAACAATGTAATAATCTTCCAGTTTATTGTTTTCATGTTTTAAAGCAATAAGTTCGGCTTTTAATGTTTCAAAATGACTGTTCAGCATATTAACACTTTCTATGAGAGCTCTAACATTACAGCTTGGATTGCTACACGACCTACCTTGATTATTCATGCCATTATCTGTCACCGAACTAGGCGATTCAGAGTTGGCGTAGAATTACAGTTGTTGTCATGTGCGTGCAGGTAAGGCAGTGTTGAAGTGTAGCGTGTTTGTGATGGTTGTGACATTTCTTGCGTGAGTTTTATTGAATCGTATAGAAATGACGAGGGAAAGTCCATTTTGAAGGTTATTTAGCAGAGTATTTATGTAAGGAAAGGAATAGTCCCCGAAACAATTTTACACGATTTTCTAAACTGTACTGTGTACTGAAGGGAAGTGCGAATATGTGTGAAAATATACTTTGTAAAGATACATGACCGCACCTAACCTTACCTAACCTCCGCTATCGTATGGTCACTAATTTAACATAATCTACGAAAAGTGCAAGAAAACAATTGCTTAAACCGCACGCCTCCCATGAACACGGGGTGGGGTGTCGGCATTGTGTAATGTGCTTGTTTTGAGTGAATTTGGTTTGTTTTTAGAGATTTTAGTTTGGTCCATCACTACTATAGAAATGCCCTTGACAGTTATAAGAAGAAATATCGTTATTGTAAAAAAGCTTGAGACTTTGTCGAATTTAAGAGTCTTTCATAAGAAATCTTTTCTTGCACTTGGAATAATAATAATAATAATAATAATAGAGATAAATTAGCAGAATTTTGCATGTTTTGAGTCACCTCCACCAAGTTGAAACTTTTTCTGTGCATCGTGTTGTGCGTTTTTAATATTTTTGATTAGTTTATACACAAAGGTTCATTAAGGTAGAACTTACATTATAACATGACGTTCGGGAAGATCAAAATTATGTATTTAGGTATGTCAAATAATATAAATAATATGCATAATGCACATAAATGCTTTTCATCTGTAGCAACCATTTGTACGCATTAACTAATGAAGTCAAAATAATGTATAAAAATGCGTTACACTACACAAGAATCAGAAGAATCAGTGTATTTCATTGCACACGATTTATAAAGCTTTAAGAGAACATAAGATAAAAAAATGAAGTGTATGTATGGATTATAAAGCTTTAAGATCAAAGTTGTTTGATTGCTCGGATTTAGATATCAAGTAGTGGTTACAGTGACACTAAACGCAATTTTCGTAAATTAATTCGTCTTAACTGTATCGTGTGAGTTCGCTAGATGTATAGGTTGCATAAACCTTTCATCAATGATATGTACTGCCATCTATATTTTATCCTGAACATCACTCAAAAAAAATTCCTAACTGGTATATTATTTTGTTCTGAATAATCATAACTAAGATGATTCCAAAAATCACATCTAAACAAATTTAAAGAAATCTTGCTGATTAATATTGAACATAGTGTATAAAGACAATTAGAAACATCTCAAATATTTCTATATTCATTTATTTTTTCTTTTATTCTTTGGGTGCTTGTTTGGTCTCTCCATCAGGTAAGCTACCTTGTATCAATTGGACCTCGGCCTTGATCACCGTGGTTCGACTCTACTAAATTAACTGTATGCCATGTTAATATAATGTGAATCAGGCAGAAAGTATGAGACCTCGCGGATCACAACGGTGCCTTCGGATAGAACATTGTTTTAAAATTACAATAATTTTTGTTTGATTTTCTTCAGAAATGGTAAAATTCTCAACGGTGAAGTCAGTTTTTGCCGTAAATGTATTATTGTGAGAGACAAGGGCATGTGGTACTAGTTTTGGGGTACTGATGCAATAGCCTTCGAACACCCATTTCGTTTTGAAATTACAAACGAGATGAAACACAAATACAAAAAAAAAATGTTTCTGCGTATAATGTCTTATCGATATGAATTTGGATCCATTTGCGTTTCATTTCTTCCGTTATTTCAAAACAAAACGGGTATGTTCAGGCTATTACATCATTCCCTTATCTATCAAAATAATACATTTACGGCCAAACGTACTTCACAAACGTATTTCTCGTGAAATTCTAGCCCAGAATTTCACGATCCTCTTCTAATTTAAAGAAAATCAATCGAGATTCAATATGGCGGACTTCAAGATGGCGGCCATTAAGAACATACCCTGCAACAGGTAGTGACTTCCCCCAAATACCCGTTACTGTGTATTTGCCTTCCATTTTTTTTATCAGTTTAATCACTTTCCACTGACGGAACTCGAGTTTTACATCATCGACATCTCCCAAAGTAATTGCGCTCGAGTGACCAAAATTTGCATATGCACATACTTTGATATTGTAATCATGACGGAGGAAAAGATATATAATTCTTTTCTGATACACTCATTATCAGTGTAGTAATCATTTGTATGAAAATGCGTAACACAAAAAATAAAAAATGAATCCAAACTAAATCAAACTAAATTCACCGAGCGGTCGTAGATCAGTTAGTAGAGACTTGACTTCGCAATAGAGAGGTCCTGTGTTCGATACCAGCAGCCGATTATCCTGACAGGTTTTTTCCAGAGACTTTCCTCAGTCACACCAACACATACCGGGATAGTACCTTGAACGTAAGCCCTGGTCGACTCCTTCACACATCCTTTCCCTTATCCTATCCCGGCCTGAGCCATACATGCTTAAAAGTCATAAATAAATTCAAATTCTTCTCTTCTTCAAGCAGGTGCTTTCGAAATCTGAGATAGATCACTTCTACGCGTTTGAAGCAAAGATGAATAACATATAAGATTATATAATGCTGAGAGAGGAAAGAGGATGGTTCAGCAAATAGAATAAGACTATGAGAGAGACTTTCCTTGTAGACAGATGTCATGCATCGCAAGAACGGAACACTTCAGGTAATGTAAAATTTAAAGAAACAGAGAGATTACATCTGAAATGTAAAAGACAAGAACATGCACTTGAGAATGTCATCGTAAAACAGAAAAATCCCTTGAAAGACTATCTCAGAGTAAAGAGGTTCCCAGAGTAAGAACGACTTCCTCTGAGATTCTACCATGTCTTTTCCTCCCGTTGATTTTTCTTTATCTTTGAGAGCACAACTTTTGCAGTAAAATCACGTTGAAATATCTTCTTCAATCATTTCTGGTTCGCTCTCGCCTCTTTTGTGCTCGAATCACCGCCTTTTACATTATTTCTTCTCCTCTTCCCTTTTTGGACCCCCAAAACATTCTCCACTCAAGACCCCAATTTTCTCTCTTCATCTAAGGACTTCTCCAGGAAAACCTTCCAGGTTCCTCTTCTTCTTCGTTTCATTCTCCTCTTCAATTCTCATTTAAATGTGATTGTCTCAAGTTCTCAGTCACTCAATTTTATCTTTACTCCCCCTCCCCCATTTTTCTTTTCGTTCTTCGTCTTCTAGTTTCTCAGAAAACACAAAAAGCAATTTACTACCAATTTAATCATTAAACAGGTATAGTGTAACTAAGATCATTCCTTTTCTTTCATATCAGCTTTGGTAACGTCTTAAGTCTTTAACACTTTACATTTCCCAAGCAATCTTCTGGAAACCAGTCTTCTCTTAAGAGATACAACAGGCTTTTAAGTAGAGAATTACCTCTTACTCTGTTCCAGATAACTTAGAAATGTCAAAAGTTTAGCAGATAACTGCAAAGGATTCAGGTCGTGCAAAATATGAATATTTAATTTATTGCATGTCTGAACATGACACTCAATGGCATAAGATATTAGGTGAATTACAATGTCGCTTGTAGGTTTCTCTTTTCAGCAAAGTATATCTTCACGAAAGTTATTTGTGATACTTAGAAATCCTGTACTATAGTATTATAAGACACTTGAACAGACAATATTCTACCTTTTGGTTTTTCTTGTATTCAAAATAATTTATGTCGTTTCTAACACTATATACTCTACTCTGCAGTCCTTTTGGTATAAAGGCCTTGATAAACCAAGAAGTCTGCTGTATAGAACATTGATAACAGAACATTAATATCAACGATGCTCTGAGGATATCACACTCAAGTAATCAAGTAATGTATCAGTAGTCAAGTATTACGTAAGCAGAGAAGGGGTTCATTGATCTTTTAAAGTTATGGTATAATACCATAATCACAGATGATATCACATTTTTGTTCTACTAGTTTTAATGAAAACATAATTGAAGTGTCAAAAATATAGAAATAGATTTACAATACAATTCATGTCAGTTGTCTCCTTGAACCTCTTGCCCAGGGTTGTTCATCTGAACTTCGGAGTGCGCTCGTTTCCCTTCGGAAACCACGCCTCCTTTACGTCACAGGCGGATAGCGCATAGGAAATTTCTTAAGAGGTGGTGACTGGTGAGAAATAATTTATTGTGGCCTTTTGGATAGGATTTTTTTGATAAACCAAAAAAACTGTTATAATCTACGCTATATTGCCTATATTATGAGAGAGATTTGGTTTCAATAGCTATAGTACTTTCAGAGCTACGGCCTGTTATTTAAGTTGGATAGTAAATTTTTTATCCTTAAATAATTTATTATGGCTGTCTGGATGGGAATTTTTTGATATAATAAGGAATCATCATCATCATATTCAGCCGTTTTCTATCCACTGCTGGATGAAGGCCTCCCGCTTTTCTTTCGACATATCTCGGTCTGCTGATATCCTCATCCATGTAGCTCCTGAAAAACGCTTAATTTCATCTACCCATCTTACATTTGGACGTCGTCTCGGTCGTTTCTTTTCTCTAGGAATCCACTGTAGTACATTTGTCGTCCACCTTCATTCTGTTCGTCTAGCTATGTGGCCGGCCCATCTCCACTTCATCTTCTTCGCAGTCTTGATTACATCCTCTACATTTATTTGTGCGCGAATCCATTCATTTCTCTTCCTGTCCCTCCTGGTTATTCCTAGGATGCACCTCTCCATTGCTCTTTGTGTGACTCTCAATCTTTGAGTCGTTTGCGCATTCAATGTCCAAGTTTCGCAGCCGTACATCATTACAGGTAAGACACATTGATTATAAACTTTACGCTTCAGACACATTGGAAGTTTGCTTTTGAAAATAAAGTGTAGTCTTCCAAAAGAACTCCACGCCATTTTACATCTTCTATTTATTTCATCAGTCAACTTTGCATTCGATGTTTTAAGCTGGCCTAGGTAAACATACTCATCAACTATGCCTATTGTCTCTCCGTTAATCTTCACTTCCTTCTTTGCAGCATGTTGGTTGTACATTACTTTTGTTTTACTTAAGTTCATTTTAAGGCCTATTTTCGAACTCTCGTTACTCAGTTCTTCCATTCTGGTTTGTAGTTCTTCTGCACTTGAAGCAAACAGGACTATATCATCAGCGAACCGTAGGTGATGAAGATATTCGCCATTAATTTTAATTCCAACTTCATCCCAGTTTAAATTCTGGAACACTTTCTCCAGGACCGCAGAAAACAGTTTTGGAGAAATTGAATCTCCTTTTCCAACTTTAAATTTTTCACTTTCTTGATGCAGTCTAATGACAGAAGTGGCAGTCGAGTAAATGTTTCGCAGTAACTTGATGTATGCACTTTCGATGCCTTGATGTTCAAGTGATTTAAGTACTGCTGACAAGGAGACCGAATCGAAAGCTTTTTCAAAATCTATGAATCCCAAACATAGTGGAAGTTCATATTCATTAGTCCTTTCCATAACTTCATTCAATGTTTGTATGTGGTCCATTGTGCTAAATCCACGACGAAATCCGGCTTGTTCCCTTCCCTG
>JAGDQP010028574.1:0-21606 GCA_022664845.1 Lepisma saccharinum | reverse complement strand
CAAAACAATCGAACATTGATCAGACACAGAAATATCCTGTGTTGTATCTAACTGCACAGAAAACATTCCTGAACGGTTTACTTCACCTGCTATGGCGTCTTTAATTAGCTTGTTACATATGGCCAAAATGTGGTTTACAGCTGTTGTTTTTGAGAGCATTGTTATTGTTCCGCCTCCCTGTTTGTTGCCGCAGGCACGACTCTTTCTGCTTTTAGCAATTACTTCGTTTAAATGGGTTTTCAGTAATGGGGCGAATTTACTCAACAGGACAATTATTTCCAAGAAGTTTCCGTGATCAACTTCTTCATTTTCTAAAGTGTAAACTGCTTCATTGTCTTTGCCTCTGTAACTCAAACTCCTTTTGACAATAAGTTTCACCACTTCGATAATACGATGCATAATCTGTCTTCTCTTCTCAACCATAGCTCGACGTATCTTCGCACTTCCGACCAGCAGCATTTTCTCAACACCCCTGCCAGCCTTGTACGCCATATACGAATCTACACTGTTTTTGTGAACAGCACTGCACTCATGTTCTTCAATTCGTTGATAGATGTGCTTCTTGTCCCTTGATCCTTTCACAAATGTATTTTCCACATTGTTTGTGAAAACCATGCATACATTACAGAAAAAGGCTTTGCGATCTATGCAGTACAACAGCCAAGCTCTGTTTGTCCCATCTTTTCTCGTGTACGCTCTTTCTGCGTTGAAGTCTATATCTTGCTTCGGTTGATAGGAATCAAATAATAATATAAAAAAAAACTGTTGTATATCCTCTTCTTTTGGACGCACAAAGTAGTAGGTCACTTCAAAAGTTCCGTCAGCTGCTTCGTCCGGGTCACTAGTGCGAATGATTTCCTCAGTAACTTGTGATACAGAAGATTGTTCTTGTTCTTCAATGAGAGGAATCTTTTCTTTCTCATCGGTTACACTGGTTATGACACTTGGCCCTTCTGACTGATGTTGGGACTCCCACTCCTCTTTTAAGCATGCATGGATGTAAAAAAAAAGGGGGGGGGGGAAAGGAACTCCTTCGCAATATCAATTTGCTTTTGCGAAATAAAGCATGTATCTTAGAAAAAACATAAAAGACGTTAAAAAGATCTATCAGCTAACTTTGGACAAGAAAACACTAACATTCAAATATACTACTATCTCTATAAAATATATTTTTCGAGTTTTAAATACATTCAGTTAAATTGGCTTTATTTATAGTCTTTTTCGGCTCAGGCCGGGTTGAGGTAAGCAGAGGTTGGGGATGGTATTGGCCAGGGTCTTTCATGATTAACCATCCCGGCATCGCAGTTTCAGATGCATCATAATAACGAATTGAATTTTACTTATGGCACCTAAAGCTCACGCCGGGATAGTGGAGGGGAAAGGGTTCGGGATCATCATAACGACGTCCGAGCACTGGATCTTTGAATTTGCGACCGAAATTGCACGAATTAACTGGACCGTATATCTCCCCATTAAAATCATTTTACCTTTTCCCGCAGTCACATTTGATTTGTTATTCTCTGTTGATATTTATTTTCCATTTTTGATATTTCGATATCTTTCTATGCCATTCAGTACTTCTAGACACGTATCTAAAAATTAATTTCGGAGGGTCCAGCTCCAAAGTCGGTCTGGGTCTGAAAAGTACCCTAATATAGATAATTACGCCTAAAATTATACTATATTTTGCACATTAAAAGGAATTTCGGGGCGGGGGATCGAGACCCACCCCTAAATACACACGTCCATGAATACTTCCATATCGCTCAATATAATTGGGTATTTCGGTATTTTGATATTGTTCGGTATGTCGATATAAAAGGTCTTGAGAAAGATATACGGGCCGAAATGACTAGAGAATGGAGGAGACTGCATTATGAAGAACTCCACGGACTGTACAATCCACCCAATGTTGGAAGAATAATGAAATCGCGACAACTAACATGGTCAGGCCATGTAGCTTGGATGGGAGAAAAACGAAGACTATATTCAATCTTGGTTGGAAAGAGAATGTTGGGAAGACAGAGACAACGTTGGGAGGATAATATTAGAAGGGATCTTCGAGAAGTGGGTGTTTGTGATGAAAACTGACTTGATCTTGTCCAGGAGAGAACCCGATGGCGACTGATTGTTACTGCGGCGATGAACTTGCGAGTTCCGTAAGCCATAGACTAAGTAATTTCGGTATATCGATAATTGTCGGTATCCAAAACATACCGAAAGTCGGTATGAAAATCTCAATACCGAACACACCTAGTAGAAACCTTTCAGTAAAACGTTCAGTATGTCTAAAAAAAAAAAAGTATGTATAACCATAATGCGTAAGGAGGGTATACAATTGAAGGTATGTCACGTAAAATACAGCTAATTATCACGAACAAAATAAAGGAGTACCAAAATGTACTAAAAAAGCAAGAGCAATTTTACCAATCTATATGTATAGGTTTGAAATTGGGTACTGAAACGCCGATTTACGAATTCAAAGAAACTTCATAAGCCTTTAATATTTTTCTTGAACAAAACGACATACATCTGAAATAAAATATACATCACTATTGTACTCTTCATGTAGAACAGACCACTTTTCCTTGATCTATTACAAAACAAAAAAAATCTGGCAACTATATCTTAACGTACACACACATACAAAATTAAATAATCTCCAATTCAACACAACCTTATTCTTGCATCAGTCACTTCTGAAACTTGAAGAATGAGCTAGATCTATTTGTACACTTTGTGGTTTTCCTTACCTCAACAAGTTTTCCATTACTGAATATGACCCTCAAAAATTAATGAAAATGTTTATAAAGCCTTGGCTAACAAAATAGTTTTCTTTTTGAATTAAACATTTTCTCTTGAATGAGCAAAGTACAATAAAGACTGAGAATGTAACACGTGTTTTCTTTCAGTATTATTTTCATAGAGTTAGGAATATAAATAGAGGGAACCTTAGGCTGTTTTGTTGGAGAGGGGAATGAAGCCAAGAGACGGAAGGGACGAGGCATTTCGGCCATATTAACTTGCGCCATATTTAGACCCCCTCTTTTCCGAGTATTGCCTCTGTGAGGTGCACTTATCCTCATATCGAAAAACCCAATCCTCACAGTACTCGGTATAGAGGGACTCTAATGGGGGCCACACAAGATTGGCTGCCGATGAACAGTAATTTGGCTTCATGTGACGTCATGTATGTTCTCTCTATTTTTTTCCTAACTCTATGATTATTTTAATGCATTATAATGATCCAGATGAATTCACGGAAAGCTGCACAGTTGGTTTTATGCACCAGGAATCAAATAAGTAGAAGGAAACGCTTTTCACTCTTTAAACTTTCGTGAGAAATAGTGTAGAAACGACTGCCCTGCCATCTTTTACATTCGACAGGATTGTTTACATTTAAGATAGCAACCGAATTTCGTTTGAAGCTTGATAAGCAAACACATCTGCCGGTACATCTCATTTGAAATAAATTATCGCTACGGTATGAAGTAACCAATGTATATTAAAAGTGAGTGCATACCTGCTGATACATAATGGAAAAACTGAAGAAAGAAAACAGACTATCAAGAGGTTGAAAGTTTTGTTTACTTTCAGTGCACTTTTTCTAGTCAACTATTTACTTACTGGTACTTCCCACAAATATACCTTTCTTCTTTTAATGAGGAAGGCTGAGTACATAATTTACATTTGAAAGGAAACAATCTGTACGGTTACAATAATTGATACCAGTAAATGATTCACTGTGTAGATCTTTTATGGATCATTCTCGATTTCTAAACAAATCATGTGATTAATCTTATGTTAATCTACACGACTAAAACCCATTTCTGTCTTTTTACAATCACAAGGAAATTGCCACTAACATTGTATTTGTCCTTGAGCAAACGTTATATCAGTTCTTATGTAGACATTGGTAGAAAACTTAACGGTATGTGAACCACCGAAGAAAAATAAAAAACACTGCTTACTTCCTTCATTCTTATTTTTGAATTGTGCTTGCAATAAAAACTTGAGCAAAAAAGGGAAGAAGTCTGATGGTGAAAGCGATATGTGTCGATAGTTCAAACTCCAATCGCTATATGGAATTGGCGCTCCACTCTACTCATTTCATCCACGGTGCACGAAAACTGATATTTAATTCTATTGATAACTTACATATGTGAATGATTATGTACAATAACAGAAAATTTCACCTACAGAACAACAGTGGTAAATAAATAAATAAATATATATTAGGCCTGAATAAATAAATACATAAATTAGTGGAGCAAAAATATTTTTTTCTTCTTAATTTCCTATTTGCATAACATTGATTTGTGTATGTTAAAATCATCATTACATTACCGTAAAATCTCAACTGGCGATATATCTATATACGCAGAAAAATAATCAAAGGTCTCATGATGCTTACCCGATTGCTATTATTTTTATTCGTTATCTTGCAGCGGTTCTCAAATTACATGTAATCATATTTAGTCTTAACACTTGTTGAGACTAATGTTTTGCGAAGTCATCAATGACTTTGTGCCATCTTGGATACAGTCTTCAAGTAGAAGAATAAATTATCAACTGAAAATGTTTCGCGAAACACATACCATGTTTCTGTTACGGCAGTACCTCAGAAGATAACTTACATGTCGTAATTAGACTGAAATATGTTATACAAATCAAATATATATATGATTAGAAGAAATACATGAATGCGACGATCAACCGAAGAAAACACAAAATTTCATGTGAAAGAACATGTATTTCACAATAAATAATAAACTGAACTTATCTCTCTCTCTCCGAATGAAAAGGTGTTATCGGTTAAAGAAAATACAACAACAAAT
The DNA here is from genome assembly GCA_022664845.1 of Lepisma saccharinum. NCBI lineage: Eukaryota > Metazoa > Arthropoda > Insecta > Zygentoma > Lepismatidae > Lepisma > Lepisma saccharinum. The sequence continues at coordinate 16,768 of JAGDQP010028574.1, read as the reverse complement.
AAAATTACATTTATCCATAACATCTTAATGCTGAGATCAAGTAATTTTTTCCCCTTCTAGCGATAACTCTAGGGAAAGCTAATTTCTTTTTTTGCTCTGGTTATATTTTTGTTCACATGTTGTCGGTGTTATGGAAAGTGCCATTAGTTAAATTTTTTATAATTTAAAACTTAAGAGCTCATAAAGAAGTATCTTTTGTCCGTTATCTTTGGTGTATTGCAAATAAAGGTGTAAAAAGCAAGCTTTCCAGTAAGGCTCAAAGGAAATTCTTTTTTTTTTTTAAATTTCGTAAATATTCTTTGCAAGCTGTAGAATCAGAAAGTTGTCAATGGAGTTGACAAGTAAATTTGAAGACATTGAAGTTATTGGGAAGCGAGGAGACCTTACGCCTTAGTTTAAGGCACTACCCCAGCATTTGCCTGGATTAAAAAGGAACGAAAGGAAGCTTAGTTTAAGTGTGGTCGGTACCTGATTTCGAAAATCGCATCTCCCGAGTACCCTTTCTTGCTACGTCATATACTGTCTTAATTAGTTATGCTCCCCCTTCATTTAACAATATGGCCGTCCTTATCACCACTCTTCTGTCTTTTTTCATTCCTATTGTGACTACGCCCATGGCGAAACGCTGTCACCTTTCTCTGTGTATGAAGTACTTGTAAATCTGTCTACGTTTCCTATAATGTATTTTTTCCTTCATCATCATTTGTATATATTTAATTTTAATTTATGAGCAAGACTGGCATCTATAATTTAAATCTTTCACAAGCCTGAGGGATGACGTTCTTCGGCTAGCACTCTTCCAATTAGCGCAATAAAGAAAGTACGGCGGCCAGGGGCTTTATTCGAAATATCATCTATACATGCGCCTGTTGAAACTTACGAAAACTGTCCCGAGGAGAACTGAAAACCTGTCAAGAAGGCGAACATGAATGCTGTGGTTTTCTCCACTTCTTTTACACTCTTATCATCATCCTTGGAGAACGAGGCTCCATAAAAAAAGAAATGAAAAAACGGATCGTGTACTGAGAATGAGTAACGCAGAAAAAATAGAAATAAGTGAGACCAAAATCGACTTATAGTTTGTCAAGACCTCCGAAAGTGACTGTGTGGCGATCAAGATCGGATACAATGGGCGATTTTTCCTTCTTGGCCGGTACGAAGTGTTCAATTCAAAAAAACCTTTTCCATCAAGACAACTATTACGTTCTGAAGACTTAGATGATGAAGTGCTCACCAACAATACGTATATCGCAGACTTGAAAGCTGGTCGCTGTCAGCTTAACGAAAACTGGGATAAGAACCGTATTATTCAAATGCAACAAAGAAACAAGCTGTTCCCTCTGCAACTGAAATCATCCCATCCTCATCGCCAATTGACGTAAGCCTAATAGCTTCTTAATGGCTAAAGCACCGAGCAGCTCACAGCACACGTTTACTATTCCCCAGTATATTCAAATTCAGCTAATAAATAATATTCCTGTAGAGACTGTCGTTTTCTTCTTCTTGTGAGCGCAAATGTTTGAATTTAAAGCAGTTTATTTTACTAGCACCTCTTACAAGAAGAATAACTTAAAAATTTCTATCACATAATTCAAGTCCATACACACGAAATCATTTCAATCAATCATACGTCCTAGGTAACCTTACTAAAGGAGTTTAACATCCACATTTGAAATCTTTTCATACGACACTACATAAATGCTTACACAGACTTTTAACAACTACTATATAGAAATATTTATTAATAAAGAACTCATTCCTACTAAAATTTCACAATTCTTTGCTTGTATATAAAAATTGAGGACCTGAGGCCTGATGTTCATTATGATCCAATAACTGGATAAAGTACTGATTTGGCAGTGATGGTTTCATAGTATAAATATGTTATTATTCAAGAGCAAATTATGTTCCATAATATTGGGACATTGAACGCGGTATGGTACAATATGTACACCCTTCTTAAATATCAACAACAACAAATAAATATGTATATGGAAGGAATTCTGAATATAACATTAACAGGATTTATAATCAGGATTATGACCAAGTCCTTGGGTTTTGGGGCGCATAACTGCCTGTACTGGTTCTGTAATTCCACCTGTTTGAAGACCAAGATCATTTCCTGGCTCCCATCCCACGTTTCGAAGCATTCTGTTTCCAATATTGCTTTCAGGTATTGAATCGGCTGATGCACTGATAATTTCTGGAAAATAAGAAAGCTCAAGTTTAGAACAAGGTTCATCTTTCAGCTTACGATATGGAAAAATAACAGTTTAGGTGGATATTTTCCTTACTCACTCACTCTATGGCCTACAGAACTCACCAAGTTTATCGCCGCAATAACGAACATTCGCCACTGGATTCTATCCCGGCCAAGATCTATATCACGAACACCAAACTCTAAGATTCCTTCTAATAATGTCATTCCAACGGCCTCTTTCCCTTCGGCTTGCCAACCAAGATATAAGTATGTTTCCCCCATACGAGCTACATGGCCTGCCTATCTTAGCCGTCGTGATTTCATTACTCTTATGATACCAGGTGAATCATGGTGTGGAGTTCTACATTATGCAATCTCCTCCACTCTCTGGCCATCTCGTCCCGTATATCTTTCTCAAAACATTATTTTCAAACAAACAATTTATGGTAAACTACCAGGGCCATATTCAAATGTTCACGATCATGAAGTATTACCGACAGAACCGTTCTGTATATTCTCCATTTCAACTTTCTTGATATTAATCGCCAGGTTAAGAGATCTGGACTGAATAGAAACATGAATTACCCGATGCGATTTTGTTTCTTCCGTGACCTTGTTCTTGCTTGTTACATATTTTCCCAAGTACTTAAATTTGTTTCCTTTCTCTATGATATGCCTCTATTTCCATCATCCTCTGTGTTTCGGCTTATCATGTATGTTTTTTCTCTACCTTAATTTGCAGACCTATCTCGTCACAAGGAAGTTTTTCTTTCCGTTTTCTTTAATAAAAATCAATAGGGTCTTATCTTATCAAAGTAAGTATAATAGTATTTAAGGGTTTCCCCATCTTTTTAGCAAACAAGCGAACAACGAAAGAAAGAAACAAAGAAAAGAAGAAACACAGAAAGAAAGAGAGAGAGAAACAAACAAATAAATAAAGAAACAAAGAAAGAAAGAGAGAAAAACAAAGAAAGACACAAAGAGGAAGAAAGAAAGAGAGAAACAAAGAACGAAAGAAAGAGAGTGAGTGTGTGTGTGTTCCTAGCTGCATCCAATCAAAAAGTACGGTGATGTTTGTTTGCTTGAATTCTTGTGAATGCTGTAAACAAGCTGGTGAGCTTGTAAGGACGGAAGCTACAATTTTTGATAAAGTGGACTCGGATTCAATGGATCCTCACGTGACCTGAACCCACAGCCACGCACACAGAAAGCGAGTGCGAAACGACTCCAAGTTTTGAATATTTTAAAAATGCATCTATCTATTAGATAACCTGAGCACCAGTGCAGCTTCCAGTGCTTTCAAAGTGTAGCAAGTGAATTTCCTGTACGAAAGAATTACTCTTGTGCTGTTTTCTTTACTGTTACTTTGATCAACTATAGATTAGGTTAGATTACGATCAGACTGTATAATACCAAGTTAGCCTCGAATTTCTACGACAAAATAAAATAAACATGGTTTTATTCTTCGCGCCTCATACATCTGCTTCAAGGGTTACTCCAATATTTTATTTGTAAACGCAAACATTCACCTTGCTTTTGAACCTGAGCTACCTTTTTTTTTGTGCTGATTCAAAACCAGCGATTCCATATGAAGAACTCGCCATTAATCTGCACAGTTAATCACGCTGTATGCCTTTCTAATTGGGCGACTTTTTCCTGGCTCCATTCTTCCTCCAGTTCTATAACGCCGAGTGTCATTCAATTTATCTGCTTTGTGCTATAGTTTACAGTTCACAATGTCGATGAAAGAATAACACATGACACGGTACAAGTTTGCTAAGATGTAGTGAAGTTGACATGTTATGATTATATTAGAGAAAAAAAAAACATAGTAAAGTTGCAACAGTGTAGCGCAATACTTCAATTTTGGATATCATTCTAGCTGTAGAGGTAACGGTAACATGTGTCTCAAATGCACCTTCCAGGAAGGAAATACAACTACTATATTGTAAAATTAAGAAATGTAAGATCTTATTTTCTTCTAACAATTGTGTCGAATATGTATTGAATAGTAAAGAAAGCATGATATTTTAAATCTTTCTTTTTTTCTCTCTATCTGTCTCCTCCGAAACTGCTCGTTTGAGACCATTACTAGTAACTTCCCACTAAAGAGTTTGAGTGTAATGTAAGCCTTTTACTTGTGGCTTTTTATTACATTAAGAAGCTGAATACGATCGAATTAATACCTCATTAATGTTTGCTCCATTACTCTATTATGAAGTAATTAAATTTCATCAATATCATGAGAAGATACTGAAACACACAGCGTAATTACTTCTAGGACTCTCCCTCCAACTGTTTTTCGCGACAATATCTTAACCAATGATTCTCAACCGACGCACCACGGCACACTGATGTGCTGTGATCATTGTACAAGCGTGCGTAAGTTGAAAGAGACTAATCCACAGCCTGCTCTATTTTGATTTCAAACCGCCAGACGGAGAGTTCTTCTGTTATTCAAACAGATGGTCAGCCGGTGGAATGAAAGCGAACAAGATGGCGGACGGTGTCCCTGCTATGCACTTTGCCACACACCGTTCCGTCCGGTGTGTGATGAAATCACTAATGGACATTTCCGCTTTCACCGTCCTTATACATTTTACAACTTGTTTGTTGTGTACATCAGATTTTTGAAATTTCAGCGCTACGGTTTTCCGTTACCTAAAAATATAGCATGAAATGATGAGAATTCCATCCTACGTCATTCAAGGAAAATCATTTTCTGATTGGTTTAACGTAATCATTCGTACTATTTCCGTAGCTATATGCTTCTCCCTATGTTACCTTCCCTTTCAGAAGTTTGAAGACGAAAAACAAAAAACATTCACATCATCACTTAACGAAATAATTAATGTACAAATCTGCAGAACACACTTCAATAAGTTACAACACCAAAACATGTTTTTAATAACAGAAATTGCTCGAAACAATGACAGGGGTCAGTCTTAACTTGCAGTGCTCTTCTTATCGCTAGTTTGTGTCGACTTTGATGTCTTGACAATCTGGCGCAATTGGTTAGTGCACGCAACTTTTAAATTTTTATACTTTCACCTAAGGCTATTCGAATCATATCAAAGGTCGTGTTTTATTTTACTTCACGAAACGCAAGAGTAACTTCAATGTAATACTTTCAATTTACATTTTTGTTTCTTACATGCTTTTTTTATTATTTTTTACAATGACATATTAAAACTATTCAATATATTCACAGTAGTGGTTAAACTGTTAACAGATGGCAGTAAAGAACTCTATTAATTCATATGCTTTGAAGTTCTTGAAAAATGCTTCACTAGCATTCATTAAAAAAAGTATACGATTGTCGGATGTAAACGCCACATTTTTGCAGAAAAAATAGGTAATTCTTTTTAAATGCAAGAGTTCTAAAGAGCATTATTAGGAGATATCTTATGACTTAATCATGAAAAATGAACTGCTATAAATTAGTGTTGAAGCTACCAAATTACGTCAATATCTTAAAGAATTAAAAGTAAAAATCAATTTTAAATGAATAAAACGAACTAAATGACGTGTTAAGGAATACACAAACGCTATTCACCACTTATACTATTTCTTTCGATCCATTTTTGTTATCTCCTGTTAACAATACCAACAAATCAAATACCATCTATATGTTAATGACAAGCAGTCGGCAGATTGATTACGTCATAACATGGCGGCACCCGATTAAGCGCAAGACTGAGACTGTTTCGAAGCAAGGCTTCATTACTCTTGATAAATGAATCACAGAAAGAAAAGAAAATGTTTTCCGTAGTCTACTTTAGAAAAATATTTTTTTACTGAAATAAAAAAATACTAACCGGAAATGTCCATTACAGTGTATTGTATAAGTGATGTGTGAAATTAAAACTACATATGCATGCTCAAAAAGAATCTGGAAATACAGTAGAACGTCGATTAACCGAACATCTGTCACCCGAAACATCAAATACCCGAACGTGTTAATTTAAACACTGTAATATAAACATTGGAAATTTGAAACAATGAATACAACAATAACGAGGAAGAAGAAAGTTAAACAATGAATAACTTCAGGGCTTTGAATAAGAAATTTCTATTTACGAAAGTGATAACATGGCGCGAATAAATGCTTCAGTTTAGAAAATTTGTTGCATTGTAATGGTAACATTATCTTAAAGAAGATTTAAAATTTTATGCACTCTGTGACTTCTAGGGTCGGTTACCCGAACAATCGAATATCCGAACTATGGTTGGTCGCAATTTGTTTGAATATGCGACGTTCTACTGTAAACACAATTAAAATCCTTGTAAGTGTTTATGACAGTCATTGTAAAATGGGTGTCGATATTTTATCTACTGTCCCTAATCTCAGTTATGTCTTCTAAGTCACGTATATGTTTTAACCATTACTTAGAAGATTTCTTTTCTATAGATGCTTCTCCAACGGGACTTAATGATATTACGAAGATAGATCTATTTACTCAAATAAAAGAACTTATACCTTGCATATAATTATTTATGTAAGATAATATTTCCCAAAATATTTCATTTACTCAAATAAAAGAACTTATACCTTGCATATAATTATTTATGTAAGATAATATTTCCCAAAATATTTCACTTGTTGACGTTCCTTTTTTTCACATCAGAGAGAATTTCATAAGATTTCAATATGCATTTACTATTTCTCAATTCAACACTCTAACAACGATTATTCAAGTCTTAATTTGTTAATTATTTGATATGATTAATATTCTTACCAATATAATCGACTGACTCGTTTAAGTTAACCAACTTTAGTTCATTTTATATTTAACCTTGTTTATTCTCTTCTTGAGATTCTTTATTATTTAATTTCTTTCCAAGGAATGTCAAATTTTCATCGCGCCAAACATTTGGCTTATGGCCGAATAACGTTTACCAGCGTACCCTAGACTTTCAAAATATTCATAATACTTACTTACATTTCAACCATAAAAGCAAGTTAACGTATAATTAACATTAATATATTATGTACTAAGCTGTGACGTAAGACCCGTTTCACATACCTATACACAGACAGTTGCACTCTGTAATTTGGTACACGTCATTTGTTGTGACCTTAGGTACAAAGTTAACTCTTGTATTGAGTAAAATTCTTGACTATGGTTGATGTGTGGACTGACACCGGGCCACAGTTACACATTGTATCTGCGGTATATCTTTTTCAAACTAGATGTAAACTGAAAAAGTCGGAATACCTATAGATTTATTATTTTCTTGGACACACGGTATTATTATTATTACTATTATAGGTTGTTTCTATATGTCGGTTACTTTGCGTAACAATTGAATCAGTGTTGCTTTCTCATAACAGTTTCGGGTGGTTATTTGAACTTAGAAATCGTTAAAGTATTGTAACACTATCCACAAAATAACGTTTTCCAGTAGGAAGACAATTTCTACATGCATTCACAAGGTTTAGGTATGGGTCTCCTATACTTGATGATACTGACAAGAACGAGTACAAAACACATATTTTGCAAAAACCAAAACAGCACCATATTACATATTTAGATGACACGGTAATCCTATACAAAAATGAACAACAAATACAAATCCCTCTCAGTAAGCTTAATACAATTCACCCTAACTCACAGTTCACTCTAAAGAAAGAAAATTCAGGGGCTTTCAATTCTCTATACTTAAAAATATGTTGTACAAATAACAGAATCTAAACTATAGTACATGGAAAACCAACACCAAGTGAACAATAAATACACCCAAAATCAACTCATCCCCTGGAAATCAAACACAATCTATGGGGCAATTTCTTTTCACAGACATTGAACTTACGCACCACACGCGAAGATTTATAGCAAGAAACCGATTACATTACACAGAGTTATGCGAAACTGTTATGAGAAGCAACAGTGATAAATGTTACACAAGGCAAACCGACATATACAGGGTGGGGGCACGATAGTTGACGCATTTTAAAATTGAATTGTAGGTTTAATGTATTTATGAGGTTCATTTACTTTCACGATTTCGCGGAAATTGTCACAGAATAGACATTGTCACTATATCGCAATATGGATTTTTTGTGGGAATTTTCGGTGGTCGTGTGATGTCCCATCGTGTGTGTGCCATAATGACAGAACTCTTGGCCACTCTTAAGCCCAGACTTAAACCCTTGAGAATTTTTTCTTTGCGGCTACTTGAAGGAGAAACTCTTCCCCTTAAGGCCTCAAACTGTTATGGAAATGCGTGCCCGAACTGTGCAGTTGTGCGGTGAAATTATAAGAAGAGCTGTGCCGGAAAGACGACAGGAACATGACACGCATTGAGGTATATTTGCAAGGACCAAGACACCTGTGTATTAACTATTATTAACTTCATTTGTAAAATAAAGATGTTGTTCAAAGATTAAATGCGTCAACTGTTCGCGCTCCACCCTGTATAACCAATTCAAAATAATTACAACGCACTGTTCACGAAAATAGCAACATATATATTCCGCCCTTTTCACTTACTGCATCTAGGTTGAAAAAGATGTACACCCTTATCCTGTTGTTACTCTCCCCAAACAACCGGGACGTGCATAAGTCAGAGTGCTATTACCGCCCATACAATTCATTTTCCCAAAAACCATAGTCAACTATTTTACTCAATGCAAGAGTACTTTGTACGTAACAACACAGCAAGTAACAAATTAGATGTGAATGCAACAGTCGCTACATAACTACGAAAAATAATAATAATAAAATAACAAAACACTTCAAGTAATGGTTAAATTTGAATTTAATTTTTAAGGCTTTTACGCAACTTTGGTCAGACCGTATGGATAATGATGGGATGATTGGTGAAATGAAGAATGTGAGAGGAAACGGGAGAACCCCGAAAACCCAGGCACGCGGTGTTTGTCCACCACAAAGCCCACATGGCCTAAGCAGGGATCGAACCGACGATCCCTAGGAACCAAAGGTGAGTGCTCTACCAGTGGGCTAAGTAATGGTTAAAGAACATATACGTGGCGTAAGAAGCATCTCAAAACAGTCACACACAGTAGATGCTAAGGTTCTATATTAAATAGATGCATGTAATGACCGGATAAATTATGCTCTCACACACGCATTCCTTGATCTTTATTTACATTGCATTTTATTGATGAAATTGACGTCCGTTTTTTGTGAAATGTCAGACACTGGATCCCTAACGTGCTCAGATCTTCTTATAAATATGTTTAAAAACAACAACAACAACAACAACAACAAAAAAAAAAAACCGCTTTAATGAGGTCAAAAGAAGTGCAAAAATAATAGAAAATATACTTTTACTATGGGTCTGAGAGAACCTCTCCGAATAAAATTTCGCATAAAGTAAGGAAAATACAGAATGCTAAAGTAATGAATTCTCAAAGAAAATGTAAGTAGCGATACACCGCTAAAAGTAACACGTTTCAACAACTTTGCATAGACAGGGAGTTTCACGCTCGACGACAACTGTCGGGATCCACGTAAGAACAGAAGCCAGCAGAGCGTTTCCACAAGAACAGAAAAAGTAAAAATAAGAACGGGAAATTGAACAAAGTTTGTAGGTTCAAAGGAAGGTTTTCCACACATTTGCTTTTGATATGTATGAATGACCTGATTATTGAGGAATATAGACTTAGTGATTACCGCGGAACACCTCAACGCAGTGTTAGGGGTTTCGAGAAAACCAGTAAAATTGTATTCAAAACACGAATTGTTGTTTGGTTCACCTACTGTACAATACTACACTATATTTTGCTCCAGACTAGATTATCGCCAGGCAGCTGGGGTTCCCCAACGTTTTGTTAAATGTTTGTGGGGTTCCCAGACACGAAAAGGGTTAGGAAAACAGTGATTATAGACAGTAGTGGCTGAATGTTTCCTTACGACGGTGGTTTTAAATTCGTTGTCCTTTCTGTAAATCAGATCATCTACATAATTCAACTTCCCTGACTTTTCCAACTCACGAGTGAGTTTTAATTTTGGGCGAAAAGCGGAAGAAAACAATTAACAAATTATATTTGATAATTTTTAATGATAATTAAATCAAACACATGATCTGGACACACTTGGAAACAGCAGAATACCGATTCTCTGATATGTATGTTATAGTGTGGTAATAAACACTCCTGTATATCTAGGTATTGAATTTTATGTATGGCCTTTAGACACCTAAGGTTCAGGCCGGGATAGGAGAAGGGAAAGGATGTCGGCCAGGGCTTAAACTGAAAGTACCATACCCGTATTCGCCTGGTATGACTGAGGAAAACCTGTCAGCATGGTTACTCCTGTATATAACGTTTGTTTCTCTTTTAGGTATACATATACCCACACACATATTTAAACAGGAGTTGTCGACACCTGAAGAGGGTCTTCCAGTGTGAAGAATAAGGTTAAAAAACGAAGTAAAGCTATTCCTTGTGCAATGGGGGATGTAGATGTAGCGCTCCACATATTCTCGACCTACGGTAGGAAGTGAGATGGGCTGGTCAGTCCCATACTCGACCGCCTTTACCTTCCCAATGTGCCCAGAAGTACCAAGGACACTCTGGTACTCAATTTGATAGAAGGCTGAGTGCACCTCAGAGTACCAGGCATGGGAGCACTGAAGAAAAGTCTCCAGCGTACTTGAACCCGGGCCGCCAGATTCGTAGTCAGACGCGCTACCGCCTAAGCCACGGCGAATAAAACGTCATCGTAAGGACTACGCTGTAAGTAAGGATAGTACTAATTTATGAATTTATAAAGTTTTCTTTTTTTTTTTGGTTCAGTGACTTCACCTTTTCAAAAATTAGCGGACATAAATAAGCTGGACCTTGACCTGATATGACCCCCACCACACACATTAAGGTAATGAATATTACCTTTAAATTTTTCGTATCTCACCTGGTGGAAATGGTAGAGGACTTGAAGGTGGCGTTTTCCTTCGCCGCTTGAAATCACTCAGTGGTTGAAAGATACCTTGCAAAGCTAACTGTTCCACACGAACTGCTTGTGTTGTATTTCTGGAATGAAGAAACCTAATGGTAGGTGAGAACATGAAAAAGAAAACAAAGGAAACGCAATTAATTTCCATTATTATAGGTGGATATAATCTGAATACAATGGCACGCAACACAAGACGAACACACAACACTTATTTTCCTTAATAATACTTGAAGTCAAGTCAAAATGGCAGTTTAACACTTCCCTGTTACTTTTCTTCTCTGAAGGTGGTTCCCAATTTATTGTCTACGTGCAGAAAAATTTTGTTGTCTTAACTTTATCCTTTTCAATGGATTTTTTAATACGACTTTTCAGTGCCATATAGGCCGAAATCTATCTTAGAACGAGGGATGACGTCCCTCGGCGACCAGAGCTTCCGGTGAAAGGATTCAGGAATGTATCGGTAATGACTTCTATGTACAGTCTTTGTATGGTGACACTGAGATTAAAGAAAACTCAGTAAGGAGGATGACTGGCATAAAAAGAATCGAACCTATGACACCTCCCTGTTGATCCATAGACATCGACATTCGCCATGAGACTGTAGGGACCGGCCATAGTTTTTCAACGTTAACTACGAAATAAAATAAGTTATTTGGTCCAATAAGAGACCACACGCAAGGATATGACGAGGGAATATTCGTTAGATGGTGAAACAAACTAAACCTTCACAATCCCAAGGCTGCATTGGGCCAAGGCTAGTCAACAAAGCTTTCTGCTGCCTCAAAGGGTAAGCTAATTGGACAAACTAATGATTACTAAGTTTAGAAAAAGTAGTTTATAAAAGTTATCAGTATATTTACATACGTTGCAGTCCTCTAATGAAGCTGCTATTGTTTCATATTAATGAAGCGCAAGAAAATGCAATTACTAAAATATTTATTTACTTATATAATATACTCATAACTTTTTCTCATGAGCGGTTCAACAAAGTTATATCGATAGATACACATTCCCAGAATTTTACAGAACGCAATCAGGAAAATCTAATCAACAAAGTTTTCTGTTGGACTCACTGAGTGATAGACAAAAAGTACTGGCTATATCGTTCGAACTCAGCCCCAGAACCGGAAATTATAAATTCAATAAAAATCTTGAGATTTTCTTGTTGCGGGCGCCTCGGTTTAAATTGAAACATACCATTTTGAAATAACTGCATCAGCAATACTAGTAATCATTTAGGAAATATTCAGCAACAGTTTCACTCAATAAAGAAATCCGGAAAACATGCAGATATATTTACTAACTCTTAATATTACTTAATTAAAAAATAATAATAATAAAAATGTTCCTTGTTCATTCAAACAAAATATTACTAGAAATTTTGGGACACTACACTACTTATTAAAATACTTAGCAAACTATACAGGACCAACTACTATATTTTAAAGTATTACCTAGTTTTAGTGAGAACAGGATAAGCTACTCCTTTTGTTGTATCATTTCGCATTTTGAGTGAGTAGAGGTTGGCTAAATGGCAGAGTTGATCTCTCTCACGCTTTTGCATAGGATGTAACCTGAAATGAACCAAGGTAAGAATAACGTATCATATTTAGCAATATATATACACACACACGTCTTAGCACAAAGTGTCCGGGAAGTCCCTATACCCCTAAATATATACTAATATTTATTGTAATGTAACTAAGCAGACTAGTTATCCACATCACTATGTGCCTCCAAGTGCTTTGTGACGTTCTTTCCAATATTTCAAGTGTAATCGAGCAGAAGCACAATGGTAAACTGAGTCATGCATAACAGAAGAAAGAAAGGCAAGAAAGTTAGTTAAAAAGGCCTTGGAGGCGCATAAGCTTGTGTCCAATATTGACGAAGTACATACGGAATCTTTGGATAGTTATCCAGGTGAGTTAATTACATTATACAGTGTGTCCCTAAAATAAAGGACAAAATTCGGGAGGTCATATCAAAACAAGAAAAATGCTTCTTTGAAAAAAAAAATATCGAAACGTTCGGAGCTATAGGTGCTCAAAGTTACGACGGCGCATCACAAATGACGCCACCTACACAAATAATGACGTAAGCGGTGTCGGCTTAGCAAATCACAATTGAAGCAGCACCCAATACAACTATTTGGGCAATGTTTACGATTGAGAGAGTGTTGCATAGACAGGTTTCGCAAAGTAAGAATTTTATTGTCAAGGAATTTAATAAAGTTTAATTAAAGCAAGCTTAGAAATTCCCTGTAAACTGTATTCATCTTCGACTGTGATTTGCTAAGCCGACACCGTTTACGTCATTACTTGTAGATATGACGCCATCTAAACGATGCCGCGTTAATTTTGATTGCATGCAGCTCCGAAACTACTCGTGTTTCGAAATTTCTTCAAAGGAACTTTTTATTTTAGGGACAAACTATATACTGAATTATAAGGGTTTATGATAGAAATATATAGAATTCCCTGTTGCACTATACACTAGAAACTAATGTACGTACACTATTAATTTCACCACGTCTCTCTCTTTTTCTACTTCCCTTATCTGAATTCATAAACACAACACACAATGTCCCGTACAATATTTCGAAAGAATCAAATACACAAACGAGATTAGTGTTCACATCAAAACCAGAACGATGGAAATAACTACGGTCAGGAAACAAAAAGTAACATGGACAGACTATGATACCTTGCAACACACACATGGCAGGTCAGTAGGGATTTACAACTTTTTCTGGTTTCCGACCAAATAACTTAACTGCTTTCCTTCACTTTCATTTATCAAAAAATTCAAGTAACATGTACACGTCTATGACAAATAATAAAACTTTCGATGAAAATAAAATTCCTAAAGTATTTTGTTTTCTTATATAATTCCAGAGTCAGTGAGATAATCACCCCGACATCGTATCAAGTATACAACCAGATCATAATTTGGGTTCACCGTTATCAAGATCCTTGGCGTTGTGTCTGACAGTAAATTAACTTTTTTTTAATCACAATGAGTACATTATCTCAAATACTAAGAACAGAGCAGGACATTTCGGCGCGGCCGTTTGGACACGAGACGTTTGGGCGCAAAACCGTTTAGCTAAATAGGTTATAATGTAATTCATAACTACACCCCTGATGTTTAGGCACTAGAAAACGTGAAAATAGGCAATACAATCACAAAAAAAAGCACTAGAAATTTCCAATAAGGTAAAAAAATGCAACTGAACTAGTAAAACTTCCACAAATAATTTGGCGATAATTAGAATAACACCTTGAACACAGAACAGTTTCTACACATCACACAGAATTTCTCTCTACCGGTTGAAAAGGAACTGTTTGTAGAAAGTTATTTCAGATTTCATAAAAATATACATTTATAGGCACTATACATTGAAATAGACAGAATAGGCAAAATAAATTGCTGTAGGCAGCCTATGACACCCCAAAATAAACTTCTAACCTAAAGGAATATATATTTTGCATGTTCATAACTTAATTGCTATTCATAGCCTTGTATTACTGCCCATTACTACATATTTGCAACAGAGATATTGAAAAGGAATCAACAGTGAAACAAGAACTAAACAGTGAAATCTAATATAGATGTTGAATAATTTATTTTGTCTAATGTTATATTCACTATTATATTAACATTCAATGACTGAATTATGGGCCAAAACCCGCGAGTATTCTATGTCAACAGTTTCAAAATTTCTTACATCACAGCGAATTCTTTTATCCGCCTGAATATATTTCCTTCTTTGCTTGGGCGGCTTCTTGTTCTCGAAGCACTGCCCTCGTATACTAAATCCCATTGTTTAGGGGGGCCTCCGAAGTGCATCTATAAATTGTATAATCCTCTCGTTCCTTTACGTTAGAGATTATTATAAAGATAACTTTACAGAAATTTATTTTGGGGTGTTATATGCTGCCTACAGCAAATTTTATTTTGCCTATTTCAATGCCTGTTTTTAATTAAATTTGAAATAACTTTTCTACAAATAGCTTCCTTTCCATTTCTTTTCAACCGGTAGAGACAAGTTCTGCGTGATGTGAAGTAACTTTGCTGTGTTCAAGGTGTTATTTGCCCAATCATTTGTGGAAGTTTCACAAGTTCAGTTGCATGTTTTGACCTTATTCAAAATTCCTAGTGCCTTTTTGTGACTTGAGAGCCTATTTTCATGTTTTAGTGCCTAAACATCTGGGATCTATAGTTACAAAATACATTATAACATATGTAGGTAGGTTAACATATTTAGATAAATACGAAAACCCTTTGTTTTAATACATAGGTTCCTTGATAGTACTAACACCCTTACACTTAGAACATATTTCCTATGCTGTTTTTTTGATGTTATGGCAAGTGATAGTAATCTTTTAAGCTTGGATAAAATCATGAATTTCTCCATACGTAGTCAATAATAGATGTCCTTCCTTATCTCACTTATAACCTGTAAACTGACCTACCTTCAATTAAATGACCTTCCTACTCGCCGTAAACTTTCCGATCTTAAGATTTCTATATAACATTAATGTCCGCACAAATGATCTTCTCCCATTGATTCAGTAATGTGTTCCGAGAGCTAATAGGAGACTCAAAGACTACTTTTACATTAGAACTCCAAGGTTATCTTTAGAAAAGAAATAATCAGACTTCCCAACACTTTCTCACTCCCTCGCTAACCCTCCTGACTTTTACCTTCCCAAAACTACCTTTTGAAATTTTGTGAAAGGGTGTTACGAATATCAAATCTATTGTATTTTCTTTTACCTATCACATTTGTTTTTGTTCATACTATATATATATATGTAATTTCCAACTGTAAAATGGCTTCCACATACTGTCTCTAGGATATGCACTTTAAATAAATAAATACGTTGTTTCTGACACATACTTTTAACGTTTTTGATAAATCATGGAATTTACTAAATTAATTTGCTCTAATCCGAGGCTCTTGATGTTGATTCACAACTACGGAAATTACAGTTTAAAAACGATACCACGGGAATAACATGTGCGGTAACAACTTGCATTCGATTAATAACCATCTTTTTAATTCTAGATTGTTAAGTTCACAGCATGGGAACCACAACATGGCGCCTAACATCAGAGCTTCTATACCTATTAAAACTCCAGAAACTCCAACGCAGATTAAAGAATGTTATACTAGGACCTGTTCAGGGTTACCAGGGATTTTTTTATTTTAATTTTCCCTGGTCGCCTTAAGTTCTTCGAGTCCTTCATGCTAGGGAGTTTAATCGTAAAAGAAAAGTACTCACAACGCTTTCCAAGGTCAAAAGCAGAGAAGTAAAAAAATAATAACGTTATTGACCTTTTATACTATTAACTACTAAATTCCCTGACTTTTCCAGGTACCTGGTAACCCTGCCTGTTGTTTGATTTGATTGTAAAATATATGTAAAAAGGTAGAAGCACAGCACAGTGCTACAACAGAAAATGTTTCAACTCAAACATATAAGAAGAGAAACAAATATACCTGAGTTCCGATTGCCCTGGATCTTGTAAGAAACGAGACAGCTTTTCATTAGCAGACGTAACAATACTAAAACCAGGTCGTCCATCGTTTAATCTGCGTCTGCCAGCTCTAATTTTTCTTCCACCCTGAAACAGTAATTCA
>JAGDQP010028573.1:0-24041 GCA_022664845.1 Lepisma saccharinum | reverse complement strand
CGATTAACTTGATTTGAGGAAACAAGGATTGTTGCGTTTAATGGATGTTGGAATTGAAACAGAGCTTATTGAAGCGAAGTAACAATGATAATTTATGAAAAGAGATAGATTTAAGGGTGCAGAGTTAGTTAGATATTAAATTATGATTAAAACGATTAAATTCATTTGACGAAGGTTTTATAGCTAACACGAACGTTGTTTACCAACCGTATGGCTGAGCGGTTTGCAGTGGTATACCACTAGCTTGATGATCCCGGGTTTGACTGTCGGAATGGGTTTTGATTTTATTAGCTACAGACGAATTGTGACGGGTCGTAGTTTACCATTGGTAGACTGGACTACCGAAAAGTAAAGTTTACCAAAGTTTTTATGAGAGCATCCAATACCTAGATGTTATCAAATGATTTTGTTTTTATATTATAGTGCAGTTATGTGTTCAATGTGTAGGGCGAATGGTTGTTAGTTGTATTACTTAAAACACTAAATACGTCATTTTAACGTGTTTGATATATTATTTCCCCTGTATAAAGTGTATCACTGGACTGCAGTTTTAAAAATTCTTGATACACTCACATACATACACTTCGACTGCTGATCGTTGGGGTTTTGAGTTCGATTCCCGGCTTTCCCTAGGGATGTTTTTCAAAACAACAAAGTCAGGAACGGTGCCCTGGATAGAAGACAGTCGATCCAGCTGTTTTTTCTCTTCTAACATGTCCGGTCATCGTGGAAATCAACAGATAAACTTTCTTCTATGGGAGAGGTCTCATTCAGTAGTGAATTGAATATGGCTTTGAATAATATATTTAATCTCGGAGTAAGGCAAGAGGCAAAAACATCAAATATATAATTAACATAATTATGTGTGTTTTGTCCAAAAGCAGGTGCTGACTCGAAAATATTGTTGATTCCTCTTACCTTGGAGCAGTCCAAGAAGCCCAAATAAACAACCAGCTTCGTCGAGCAAATTGCCTCGTGACATTCAACACACATGCATTGCAGCACAACGGATTTCCACTACGTGAACTTCGAACAATAAATTTCATTGAACTGAAGTACCCCAGTGACAGCATATAGCAGGGTGCACTTCCAGGCCTGATGCGAAGAATTGTAACTCCATCTCACACCCGCTCGTTAATTTTATTCCACGCTAACACGAGAGAGCTTGACCTAGTCCCCCCTCTCTCTCCGACTCGTTCCAGCTGATGCCTTGCTGGCATGTATATTGTGAATTTTATTGCCTGCTTGCCTGATGTCTCCATCAACCAGACACCTCTCTTCATGTTGCTCTACAAAAGTGCTGAATCATTGCTCTACACAATCGGGAAAATCCCTTGACATTCAAACACATTATATCGATTTTCTTGAAGATAGAATGTGTGTTCAGGGCGCGCTGCTGTGGGATAGTATAAAAAGCGGCAAAGAATATGTGATGATATTTAGTGCCTATATTACTGTGTTAAGTTTGCCAAAAACACGTATAATCATGTTCCTCCTTCCCTATCCTTTGTGTCCAGTGACTTCACTAGTGAAGCGGTGTGAAAATGTATTCATGCACAGTGGTGGGCCTACAAGTTGGTGAAAGACAGATGACGATACTTGGATTCAAACCCAAGACTTTTATTAGTGAATTTAAAGTTTTCAACGGGTGAAAGGTAGTTCTTGGCGGGAGGCGTGAAAAAGGGCGAGTGTGGAAGTGAGTCGTTGCCTGTCATTTATCCATGGAATAGGCTGTGTGCTTTTGAACAGAAAAAGGTAGCACAACCGCGTGTGCCACGACAGTTTGAACGTATGTGAACTTGACATATTGAAGCATGAAACATCGGGAAGCCCAAATAAAGCATTTTTTTAATACTGTGATATTCCTGGAATGTGAAATGCAGTTTTTGAATTCACGACGTTCAGTAGTTATTTTGGTGGGAATAAAGATATTTATATGCAAGTTAGACAACGCCAAGAACAAACGTTTCGGTTCTTACTTGGCTCAATCGTTTTCGTATTTTTCTACAGTGTGTTCATACAGCAAATGAATATATATTTTTGCATAAATTAGTCCAAGTTTTAAAGTGGCCATATCCGGCATCTTGTGATCACAAAATTGTCAGTGTATGAGTGATTATTTTAGTTTGAGCTTAGAAATCTCATTCGTTATTCAAAATTAGTTAGTAAGTCGCATGTATTATATTGTAAGCCTGATAATCAAGTGTATGCAATTGCCGGTCGTATTTGCACAGGTACGAAAGTTGTGTATTGTTGTGCCGTCCATGTTCAGTGGCAAAGTTATTGCACACATACGTAACGACCGTTGGCAGCCATTTTGTGGTGACCATCCCAATTCCATGAATGATGATAAGGTACAAGGTAAGGTAACTGCGCGATGTGTACAGGAGTTGTAAGTGTTTGAATCTAGGGGTTCTTACGGTAGTAGTTGTATTGACGTTTGTTGCCTGTTTAACCACAAGCACGAGGGAATCATTACTACTACTACAATTACAGCCGAACAATGATAATCGGACCACCGCTTTATCATACCAGTTCCTTTATCACCAGCAAACCATACCCATTATAAACACACTTTGTGAGGAACATTGAACCAACGACTGCTTCTAAATTTAAATTAATATCGCTTCCACCACTGGTACGCAATGCGATCATTTCTTGTATATGTACCTCAACGCTTGGTAAATAACGGAAATTATTTTGTAAACAATCCAGCAGTATCATCGAGTACGCAAGTACCGGGAGCCCGAACACTCAAATATTGTATAAATGGAAACTTTTGTTGGTTAGTTATTCCCTACGCCTCGTGCAGCAATTTGCAAAGCTTGATACAACCTTAATTTCATGGAGGTTTGCAGGAAACGACCTATGACATTTATATTTTGTGAAAACTAAGGCGGTTAAAAGTGCAATGAATATTTAGTGCTACAAATGTGTTCATAAGATGTTCATACGTAGATCACCATAGTTACACTTTCAAAAACACGAGTATATGCGTAGTGTTAGCTTGATAATAACACATTCGCACAAGTGACAGGAAACCTTCGGGGTGTAGCCAGACACTTATCAGAAGTATGTTGTAAAGGAAATCAGAACTATGGTACTGAACACAGCCTGAGTGTGCATTTTCAAGGCCACAATGTCGATTTTATAACTGTCATTTAATTCATTTGCGATTGTGATTAAACTTTCATTTATTTTTCGTTATAATTTATATTTTAACAGCCACTTAAGGAATTACGAATAATGAACAATAGAAGTTTTGATAATAATATCAATTAATACATCAATGCGCCTGTGTTTATTATCAGTTATTCGAAATATTTAATGGACCCTTATTATAGGACAACATGTATTATAAAAATATGAACTCTCGAAATCAATATACAACCAAAATCTAAACTCATAACTTTGTGTATTCTCATTTTCATCAACAATTTATATATTGGGTTCATTTTCTTATTTTTACATGTTTGCAATTTGGTTCCATACTGAAACGTTTCATTGATTCTTTGGTTTTATATATTATCTGAAAAACGCACATCACATAAAAAGTATCCGACCTACATTTTTCAATTTGGAGCACACCTAATGTAACAAAAATGTTGAAGTCAAGTAAATCACATTTTGAAATTTTCAATTTTGTTCAAGTTTAAAGTTAAATTATTAGTTGGTAAATAAGAGGAAACAAATAAAAGGATTACGTAGAGTACGCTGGAGTAGATTGGCCTATGCCGCCGGTGCACTATGTTAGCTAGAATTAACGTCATCATATGTTCCAATTCACATGCTGCAATTTTGTAGTCCATTTCCAAAAGGTCTCTTATCCACAAAAGTACAATTGAAATATTGACATTATTAAGTTCTTTTTATTATTTCCTATCAAATCAGTAAGTTTTGTTTTAATTCCAGAACGTTTGTAGAATCATTTAATTGTCATAAGGAAACAAAGGATAGAAACGTAAATTATCAGTAAAATTTGTATATATTCCATCTTTGCTAATCCTTGTTTTGGAAAATGGAAAATCTTGTAAAACTAAAACTTCTACAACTATTTGAGAGATATTCAATGCTGAAATTTGAAAATTAAGAAGTTTATTACAAGTGATTTTATCGTTTCCTCAACATTTATGGCGCTTGGACAAGAGAAGTTTTGGAAATAGGTTATACAATTGAAACGTCGTGTAATAAGAACATTGAAAGAAGAAAACTTTCACGTGTTACGAATATTACTTCAGATAATTACTCACAAGACATAAATGCATACTCCTCACCTGCGTCAGTCCTATAGAGAAAGGCCATGCAGATTCGTAATCTAGTGTAAATCTAAATCAATCGACGAACAAGATGAAGAATGACACATTTGATAATAGAGTCTTATGTCATGTATTAGACGTTATTAGCACTGCCCCCAGAGAGGAGCTCGCTGAGAGCGATCCCAAGTTTATTCGATACGTTTATTACAAATATATTTCTAGTAACTGAAATCACCTTCCTTTTCGCTTCAGATATCCTTCTAATACAATAGTGAATTAAGTGAATCTCATATTTCTCTTAGATAGCTGCGAAGCTATCTTTTCCACCGATCATGCCAATCACGTAGTCGATTTCACCAGCAAAGGGCAAGAAACAAATTTCGATACGCAAAATTTCCACATAATAAAACAAATATTCTTCCTTCATCAAGAGCACAGTTTTGACTAACCGTCTAGTTTTAGGACCATAATTTCCGCTACGCTTTGATCGGTATTTCCTTCAGTGCTTTCAGCGAAGATGCCGAAGTTTATATCAGAAAATTTTAAAAACCTCCTTATTTTAGCATCATCATCGAAAACTGTTTGATAAGCTGTTTCGCAATTTCGACTTTGTGCTCTTAAGCAGGACAAGACCAGTTGTCGTCAAACAAGACATTTGTGTCAATAGGAACTTTATCCAATTACATCTTAGTCATTGTACAATTGGGACAAAAAGAACTGAAGTTACTTGATGATTTACGAACATTTGTTTTCATATTAAAGTAACCAGTAGTCCAAGCGCCGACAGCATAGGCGATTTGAGTCTTACTTGCTGTGATTGGTTGGAGGTTGCGTTTGGAATATTTTGGAAATTGCAGTGATGACGTATTTTGGTTTAGGCTAGCTTGGATGCAAGTTTGTGGCGGTGAACCAATTTCAAGTGTCGCCTATATAAGCAAGTTACTCTTGATACAGAATTTATCATGTCTTCCGTAAGCCCAAAATCAAATCCCTTGCATGTTATTGGTTAAGAGGTAGCACACACTTTATCAAAGATAAAATTGAGTCATGTGTCACGGTACTGTCGCCGCCGTCAGTTCTACCCACTTTCTCTATACGCTCTCGTGAATGACAAGCCTCACAAAAGTGTTATCTGACGGACCTCATACCTTTTCTTTGCCCCACTATACATTCGTCATCCCTGTGAGGGAGAAATATTTTTATACCCCTCCCGATAATATGTTAATGTTTTAGAGAGTTCAAGGTCGTTTTTACACACCCAACAATTGTGTGAACCAATTTTCGTATGAATAATTTTTTACCTTCACCTTGTATCTATAAATTACAATCGATTATTTACATACATGACCCCCCAAAATATGAAATTCATTCTTATGAACCCATTTCATCTAGTAAAATGCATATTAGTAGAGTAAGGCTAAGAAGAGCTCAAGCAACCATAAATTATACAGGACTTAAATTATATTAATTTGTACAAAAAATTTAAATGTTTATCACTGAAAAATTTAAAATTGAGGTTGATAATTTGTTACAGAGTTATATTTTCTATAATGTCAGTGCGTACGAAACCTCGACTATATGTGAACATGCCAATCATTTTTATAAATGTACTCAAAACATTACTATATGCAGTCTAAAAATTTATTGCGTCATGCATTGTATGCTAAAATTTCTGGTTTTGCCAATATATTATGTATTCTACATAAACTATTATTGCATTATTTTCTGCTATAATACATCTATCTAAGTTTAACCTTCGGCTTACCACTTGGGGTCCATCATGGACCCCAGTGTCACTTCTTAGTGATTACTTCTGTTATGTTTCCTCTAGAAATCTAAAATTTCATGTATGCCTCCTAAAATCCATAGTGAGGACGTGCGTTACTAAATAAATATAGAAAAAAATAACTTCTTGTTGGAAAATTTTAAATTAAATTACTGGTGTCCATAATGGCCTGCACGTGGTAAACCGTGTAAGAACTTTGTTATATACGGGTAAACACACTTATATACATTTTGACGCAGGTGCTGTATTGCTAGTCAACTGTTAGCTGTTTAGACTAGTAGTGTATATATGATCGGACTCCATTTTTAGTATTACCAGAATGAATAAGACACTGATAAAGATATTGAAGATTAGCTTCTGAGTACAGAAATTGCTGCAGGGAACCATATTATTGTATAGGGGCAGATGTTGGTGTTGATACAGGGTGTTGATGTGTATCGTAAATAAGCCATTTTGGGGTTTATTGTAGCCTAGAAACACCACAGGACGATATGATTGGAATTACTGAAAAAATGAACTCTTCTGATGAAAAAAAAAACAACAACAACTGTGTGGTCTGTGATACACTGCATGTGGTAAACTACGGTGGTATACGGAGGGTTAAGCATCTTGCATTGTATTTAATTTCTAGTGTGTATTTCAAGATTATATACTGTTTTCTTATATGCTTTCTATTGTTGTCTAAATACTGTTTTTCCAGAGGTTTCCAAACCAGCGAGTTCAAATAATTTTGTTTTGTTTTCATCTTTTGGGCCTTGATCGTTTGGTAAATTAAATGTACGGTAAAGATGTACTTAAATAGATGATTAATAAATAAAAATACAAATAAACATAGTTAGCTGCATTACGACACTTCATTTTAAGTTTACCATTAAACTCAAGAATAGTTGAGATCCGAGCTTGATGCTTCAAAATTCGGATCTAATATTTAAAATCGTAAACTTTGCTCTCAGTTCATTATACGACTACCCTTTTCCAATGAACCCTAAAGCATATTAACCTGTATCTAAAAGAGAGTTTCAAAGCTACAGCGAGGTGTGAGTTTAGGGCAATCTTGTACGTGTGGACGTTGCAGTGAAGTCTGCCAAAATAGCTTCGTTGATAGAACCTTGAACCAATAATTATAAGACATTGAATGTTAGTTCTAAAGAAAGAACGTAAGACTTTATATGTCTCACCTCAGAACTTTAAGTTAAAGTAGGGGAATTTTTACTAATGCGAAAAATACTTCCGGTGGTGTTGAGGTTTGGGAGGGGGAAATTTTCAAAAAATGACATTGCTTAACACATTAACGTCTATTATATATGTCATTGGGAAATGAATAAACGTTATTCACAATTACTTTCTCTAATCTGGTAACGCACAACTACGTACAGAGTTCTATCGATGTAGTACGATAAGTGATTTATTTCCTGCTTCTTAAGTCCTTGTTAACCATGCTAGAGGTCTACCACCGACGGAAAATGTAAGTGTCCTCGTTTACAAAATTCGTATTAAAATATCATGCTCAACTACATTTGATTCTTCAAAATATTTCTGCCTGTGAACATAACTAAAAGTGTAGTGAGTAAATACAATCCTTTAGCTTGTTACATAGCGATATATAATAATACAAATGTACAAGGCCAGGCTATGGAAAATGGTTCCCTGAACTCAACCACATTGTTGTGTCCTTGCTTCAACAATTTATATTGTTTGCCCTATCCGTGCTTCTTTATTTGCAAATCAACTGCCTCAGTTGAAGAGGCTGTTGAATTTGTCAAGATTGTTATTAGTGCGCAGCGGAGTGTACAGATTCAGGAGGTTTACTGTACAGTAACTGCTTGATTACCTTCCGAGCACTCTAAACCATACGTTCCTGTGGTCTCTTGAGAAGCGAAGAAAATAAGTTAGTAGCTTCTCTGTTTCAACAAATATTAAATGGTAAAGAACTTCGCCTTTTCTTGCTGGATAGAAATGCATCCATTTTGTCGCCAAATTTTGATGATTTCTTTTGCATTCGAAAGATGTATACATGAAAATTAAACTGCGTATCCAAATAGGAAACATTAGTTTTGACGCCACAACAGTTCGGTGATATGTGCAGTCACGGCGTTTGCGACGTTCTAAATCCAATTATGTCTGTAGCAAAAAGCGTGATGAAAATCGAAACACATGCATGTATGAGATAAATTGTAACAAACACCATAAAACCTATCTCCCTCCGTTAGTTGAGCACTGGTTTCATATTCTGAAGGTTCGATAACAACAGCGACAATCTTAAGTGAAGCTTTTCTGCGTGTCTTTCAGTCCCACCTGGCACATTCAACTTATATCCTGACCATCTACTTTCCACATGCTCTCTCCTCTACGTATCCCGTCTTCAACGATAGACGCCTAAATGTCATACAATATTCAGGTTAAAATTATATGATTAAACGTTGGGATTTTGGAAATAAATAAATATTGTGAAACATCTCCAAGAAACGTTATGCAAATGCAGAAATTATTTTAAAATTACGTCACATAAGTTACTAGGTCAAAATGTATTCTAACCATAATTATTATCCCTATATCTTACTGCTATTCATTATGAGCAGCAATTATACTTTTGAAGAATAAACAGGGTGAGGCTAACATACAAAGATGCCTTTATTAGCATATTGGTTCATATTAAGTAACCAGTCCAGGAATATTGAATTAGGCATAGATGCAGCCAAGTACTATGTATAGGGAAGTAACAACAACGCAGAATTTACGGATTAAGATCGGTATTCACTTTTAATTACTTTTTTCTAACCAAACGTCTATTAGAAAGAATGTGTATGTATCACCAACGAATTGAATAAACAATTGGACGGTACTTCGGATTACCATAAATATAAAATCAATAATACTAGTAATAGTCTACTTTTCAGTCATGGTTTTTAATGTCAGCGGTTCCTTAGACATGGAGTTATGCTCTTTTATTGCGTCTCTACTTTCCTGTGTGCTTGATTTACATTTCGCTCTTGTGGTATTCTTGGTTTTATGTTCAAGGAATCTGACAATCGTTGTTTGAAAGTTCTTCTTTTATGACTAGCATTTTGTTATCATTGTTCTTTATGTTCGTGAATACGTGCAATTATTCGTTTTCCTGTACCTTTTTCTGTTGCTTTTTTGCAACGTCTGATATTTTCTATAAGTGTTTTGGCTTGTCAAGAATTTCGACCCTTCTTTCCTGTATCGGTGTATTTGTGCTTTTCTTCTGTCGCTGATTAATGAGTCGCGGTTTTCCGGATTGTTTGAGTACGGCTGTTTTGTAGTTGTTATTTTGTCTGTCGCGTTTCAAGGTTTTCGTCGTGTTTTAAATTATATTTCATTATTTATATACGTCAAGGTTATTGAGTAATTCTTTTTTTTATTGTTCCTTTTCATTTCACCATATTACTTCTATTTCACTGTTTTAATTTTATTATTATTATTATTATTATTATTATTTGCATATATGTTTTTAGCGTCCTGTTTTGTTTCGAAGCTCGCCTGCTGTTGATGTTTCGTCGTAAACACTGCGGATAGGTTTGGATAAATACTGCAGAAACATGACATTAGGTTGATACAAATCAAAGGACCGCTTTTACGCCTGGTGGGAAACGCATCTCAGTAATACAACACAGGGATCTACTGTGACCACGTATGCAACATCACAAACTATGTATATGTCCAGCAAACGGGTTTGAGAACCCAAACATCCAGGAGGAAGTATGTTGTTGAACAGGATCGTTTGAAACTTTACCATACAAAATAGATCATTGCGAGTGTTTATCTTTAGCAAATCAAACAGGGGTACTCTGCACAACAAGCCGCAAACATGTTTGAAACTTGTCTTATGACCAGCATTTTGTTGTCACTATTTTTCTTGTTTGTGAAAAGGTGTAACTTGTTGTTTGTTTTTGTACCTTGTTTCTGTCCTTGTTTTGGACAGGAATGGCGAGTGAACGCAAATTTGGCGGTGCTTTGTCAAATTTCGTCCCTGCGTCACAACATTCAAAAATGAGCCTCGTGGGCACCGACGAGGCATACACCATACCATTCAAACTGGCATCATGTTCAGATGTATTGCTCACTAACATGGTGGAAGCGGACACACGGAAAAGTTTTCGTTCCATTGGAGACGAGTTAGGCATACATTATATCACTCTCAATCGGCTGATTCCGTGCGATTCTCAAAGTAAAACGTTGGGCTCAAAAAGCACGAGCTGATACAGGCCAACAAGAATCGCCGTGTGGAAGTATGCAGTTCTCTGAGTGTATGGAATAAGTGGAAAATTTCCCTGCGTCAAATTGTTATTATTGTAATCACAAATGAATCTGCTATAACAATCGTAAACTCTAAAGACATTGGTTTTATCGCGATCAACGTCAAGGATGATGTCCTAAACCACTCCTCCGCACAGGGAAGGTGTTGTTGGTAGTACAGTGTTATACGCTGACAGTGATCAATACTGCACTTCTCAGAGGGGTGAAACCATCACTGTACAGGGTAACAGTGATAACTCAATGAAATACAACAAACCAGTCTCCAAGCAACCTGAAGTGGTCAACACGTATGGTGTTTTAATGAAACTACCCACTAACATGCCACACAAAAAATGGTGCAGTATGAAATCTTTCACCACCCACCATATTCATTCTCTGTTCTACAGAGTCCAGCCTCTTCTGCCATCTCTATCACTTGGCAAGGAAGACCATCACTAATGATCATGCGGTAAAGAATCCAGTTCAGGATTTTTTTTTCACTTAGCAGACTCTAGTCTTCTTTTGCAACGGAATCCAATCGGTGGCTTACAAAGGATACTATGTGAAGCTACAGACGGTGACTGCTTTGGTTAACCAATGCACTTTTAATTGTTTGTAATTTGGACATAAAGCATCTGGCGAGGATATTTAATTCGCACCAGCCCAATACTTTAACGAAAGACAATCCAAAATGACGTGGGATTGCAAGTTGATTTTTTTTATTATACCAGCTTTTCATCTTGAGAAATATAATGCCAGTGACGTATTAGACGCTGGTGGTTCTACGAAAATAAGAATTCGAAAGCTTCACAGTTGTAAAGAACATTTACATTATATAAAAAAAAGTAAGTGGAAACCGTTAACTAATGTGATTTGATATCAAGGTGGCCATATAAAATTTTGATTCAACTGAATTTATTTATTACCTTTAGGAATCTCAGACCTGCGATAATACCTTTTTGGCTCAGCCTGGAATGAGAGGCAAAACTACTGTAATATGTAAAATGGTATTTGCAGTTTGTCTGGAGGGTTTTTGACGGTTTGATTTATTTAACGCTGGATAAATTGTTTAACAAAATTTAGAGGGGAATACGTTATCATTTTTGTTGCATCTTGAAGATTTTAGTATGTGTGAAAACGCAGATTAGGAGCTGTATATTAAAATATTATTCAAAGGAACTTGTAATACATACCACAATCTAGGATGCTAATCTAGGACATTGTGAGAGAATTACTTCGCTAATGATTACCCACTAAACTACGTATCTTCGTAAACGAGGTCATTTATGAAATATTAAAAACAATTGTAATATGTGAGGCAATTAATAAAAAAGTGGCGATTTCCACGGTGGTTTTACCTATATTTCTTGGATTATTGCATGTTTAAATAATAGCAAATTATTTTACGACGAATGTAAGACCTTCTTGACTACTGCTGGATAAGATCTAATTATTAATATTATTCACCATGTTACTGAACAAATTATGTTGTAAAAAATTGACTGAGAAGTGTCAAATTAAGACGAAAATATATTCAACTTGAACTTAGTGTAAGTAAGCTGAAGAATAAATTGTTTGTCCAGGTAATTAACTGTCACAAAAATAAATCTCTAATTAAATTCGTTCCTTTGATTTTAAAGGAAAATGTTGTAATTATACGGTTTCGTTTTTATCTTGTTAGTTTCCTACAACTTAGTTCAGGTTGAATCGTTTCCTTCTTGTTCACAGCAGTCTTAGATTCGCTAATAACTTTGTATATGTAATAAAGAAGATTTCCCCTCTTCCTTTTTGAAGTTCTGAAAGTGTACCAGCGTTATGAAATTTTGAGTATGTTCCATCGGTTTCGCAGTACTCTCAGTCAACTTTCCTATTTTGCACTGTTGGCTATTTGTGCTTATCTGTTTGGCCACGGACCCATATGTGTGTGTATCAACACTTCTCAGAGTCCGAGGTTTTGATTTTTCATTATATTTTTTTTCAGTATTTCGATTTGTGTGGAATATGGTTTATGCCGTCTGGTGGTAGTGGTTTTGGTTATTGTTGTTCTAAGAATTTTAATTTTATTGAAGGTTTTAGATAAATTTGGCTCGGACCTATTATCTTAGCATTCTAAATATCTCTTTCATATAGTGACAATTTGGTTTAGTGGTTACCAGGGCCATCTACTGGCCAGGGTTTTGGTTGCTTGACCTGCAATATATTCTGTTGCATCCTTTTTTTTTTATTTTCCTCTTTTGCTTGGTTGGTATATCACTTGGAAAGAATACTCGGAAAGGAAGAGTACCACTTAAAAAGAGATATTTCGACTTTTCCGGTTCCCTTGTTTTCGTGTTCCAGTTTGGTAATCTTTGCTTTCGTCACTGAGCTTCATTGCCAGTTTTTCGGTTCATGTGGCCTTTAATACATTGTTTTGGCCATTAAAGCAGCTATTTTTTTTGTTTTAAATTACTATATTATCTTTCATTTAGTTTATTCATATTGTGAATTGCACATGGCAAACTACTGTATATGTGTTTCCAGATTTGAATTTGGCATAGGTATCTCAGGGAAGGGTAGATGTTCGGATTGTTCCAGTAGCTGTGTCTTTTATAATCATTTATAACCAACATATCTAATACAGGTTTTACTTTAGAACCACAAGCTCCGTTTATAGTGTAGGAGGTAGTAGGTAGAATATTCGAAAATTGGTTTGCCCTTTCTACTATTTATGCTGAGATACAAGTTCTTTTGTGGCGTTCAAGCATCTTTGTTTCGTCAATTGTTTCGAACATATATTACACCTTATCATAAATAATAATATTTATTTCCTAAACACTGTACCTCAGGATTTATGATATAAGATTTGCACACGTCCGTCTTGTTTGGATTATCGAATGTTGCTAATACAATTTTCCCGTATTCACCTGCTCCTGTTATGCGGAATGGGTAAAGGGGCTCTGCATCGCAAAACCAAAATGTTTTTTCCTTGTACCCATTGTCATACGTCCACTTTACAACAGACTGGAACTTCACATTCCCAACTGTGATATATTCTTTCCTGAAAAACAAATGGATCGCAAGTTAAACATAAAGGAACTATGAATATGTAGAGATTAAAATTAAGAACAAATGATCGGGATGAAATTTTCTTAAAATATGTTTAACAAACGTCTTCTCTGTGTTAACATTTACTTCCTGCACAAGTTATCTTAACTATAGTGAAAACTGCTTTGCATATTTGATGGTGAGTTAACGTTCTTTCCTAATATCAAAGTCCTGGAAATATCCATAAAATCATTACACCTCAACAATAGAATGAAGAAAGCATTATAAAGTCAAGACAAAATACTATTTGTATTGAAGTACACTTTCATAAAGTTAATATAAGAGCCTTTTATATGCACCTCACCTATGCAATTTAAAATAAAATTTACATAATGTCTTTGAATTATTCATGTGTACTAAACACGAAATATAAATTAATAGTTATAAGTTTTACATCACAAGTCCATCTGGTCCATATCTTTGCGGATACATAGTTGATTACTCTATTTTCTGTTGGCTTAGTGGTTCTAATTCCAAGGTTTAACAGCTTGGTTTACACGAGCTTTTTTTTCCATGAAGTGTGTGTAAAATGTTAGTCAGTGTAAAGAATTCGGAACATGTTGGGAATGATTGTCCACAACAGATTGTCATGAACCATAATGGTGATTCAAGCATCTGAACGCTGGATAATTCTATACTGGATAATTTCGCCATGAATCAGGTGGAGTTCTTCTTTCACACTCAAACCAAAATTGGTAAATGTATTTAACACAATACAGGTAGTCGTAATAAGTTTATTAAAAATTATTGAAAATATCCAAAATTGATAATTCTGATATAATTTATGTAAATTTGCGTTTGAAAATGAAATTAGACGCCATGTTTTGTACGGATAGGCAAAAGATGCATCACATTTTCGTTGCACAACGCAAAGTAATTCATTGCATCAGATATACAAGTCTTATTCACCTTAAAGCAGATTGAGAAAGAGAAAGAGAGAACGTGTCCTTGCCTTCGATATTGCGAGGCCATTCCTCCTAATAAATATTAGAATAACAACTTGCGTCAGCTCGTTGCAAAGGCGTAAAACAATAGAAAATACCGATCAAACCTCGGCTCAGTCCCAATACACCACATTAATTCGATACAGCAACAAATCATCAGCGATCCAGCTCATCAATCTTTTTATAACTCTTCAATCAACATATTGGCATTGAGCGTTAACTAAAACCAAGACAGCTCACAACTTCATGTTATGCCAAAATGAGCTTAGAGTTTTTGAGAGACTACATTTATTTTACATCTCATCTATCACCTACCATTCGGGTATGAAAATGGAAATACTTATATGTTGTAAGAACTGATACTTTGACATGGATTAGGCAAAATTAATTCTACATCTTAATTTTACTTTGATTTAAATTGAATAACATACTTAGAATTGCTCTTTTGTCCATCGCTGCTAAAACGTGTTACTAAAAATGAGATTCTCTAAAATATTATTTTCGGGGATTTTAGGTCGAAAGGCTTTGACAATTCGGATCCCTGTCTTTATAGCTAACGTCCAAAATGAGCTCTCAGGGTTCATCCAAATATTCACATTAACCGTATTTTTAACATTAAACATCTTCGATGATCACCGAACCGAATGTGTTCCAGGACCATTTGCTCACCTGGAGAATGTCGTTCACATTGTGTTTCAAATAAACCAAAACTACACTTTTCATACACCTTATATACTGTACATTGCCATTTGTACTTGTTCCCATTACCAACTTATTTAACCTGTCGATTACCACCAGCACTTTTCCGTCCTTATGGAAAATTGCAAGAGTTCTTCCCCTCCCTAAGACAAAAGTTATCACCAGTGCCGACGACCTCCGACCTATTAGCATTTTACCGTCTCTTTCCAAAACCCTTGAAAACGTCGTAAGTGATCAAATTCGTTCTTACTTACAAACACATAGCCTTCTTGACCCCTTTCAATCAGGTTTCCAGAAAGGTCGTAGTACCGCCACTGCTTTAGCTCATATCACAGATGACATTCGTTATGCTCTTGACAATAGAAACATAACAATTCTTACACTTCTTGATTTCAGTAAGGCTTTTCAATCTATAAATCACAACATTCTGATACGGAAATTATCGACGTTTTACAACTTTTCAGACTCTTCTGTAAATTGGATTCAAAATTGGAGCAGCTTAACTGGCCGCTCTCAGTATGTATCTGTTTCTGGTATTGACTCCTCCTTGAGAACTCTTCATCATGGAGTACCTCAAGGTAGTGTACTCGGTCTTCTTCTCTTCTTTTTGTACATCAATGATTTGCCATCTGTATTACAGCACTGTAAATACCATCTTTATGCCGACGACTTTCAAGTATATACATCTTGTTCTCCAAGTGAGCTACCCACATACATTGATAAATTGAATGAGGGCTTACGAAGAATTGTTCCGTGGTCAAATGATAACGGTCTGAAATTGAATCCATCTAAATCTCAATGTCTACGTATAGCTTCTAAAGCAATTCTGTCATCTCTTAACTCTTCTTCCTCTCCCAACGTCTTTCTAGATGGAATGATAATTCCTTTCTCGCACACCGTAAAAAAATAGGTCTTATTTGTAATGAACATCTAACTTGGACGGAATACGTTAGTACTGTCTCTAAAAAGGCCTGTGCAACTTTACATTCTTTGAGCAGACTTAAAAATTTTCTTCCCATCTCCCTTAAGAAAATACTTGTTCAGGCCTTAGTAATGCCTCATGTGGATTATTGCAACGTAGTGCTTGCCAACCTGGATGATGTACACACGTACCGACTACAGCGCATTCAAAATGCTTCAGTGCGTTTTATATTTAATCTTAAACAGTATGATCATCTAACATCTTATTTCAATGGGCTACAATGGTTAAAAGTCTCACAACGACTGGAGTGGCATTATTTAGTGCTTCTATTTAAAATTCTACGCTAACTCATCCTTTTATTCGAAGTCCTATACAGTTTATGTATCTCGTAAGTGGAACGGACTGCCCATTTCCATCAGAGACTCAACTTCATTAACAAGTTTTAAATCTATGCTTTACAGCTACCTCTTAGAACAACACAACTAAGATAGGTTTGAATATCTCAAATCGTCAATTTATATCAAATAAACACTAGTATCCCTTTAGCTGTCAATGTAAATTTAATTGTAAGTCGATAATGTTAGTTTATATCAATTCTCATGGTGCTCATGGCATTGCATTTATACCTATAGTTTTCGTGTATGTGTTTGTGTGTGTGTGTGTGTGTATGTGGTTAGTGAACTTTAGATTATCTAAAATCTGTAGTGTAGATAAGTTTTTGTTTTGTTTCATCTCTTTTAGTTCTTGCTTTATTTTGTTTACATTTATGAATTTCGTTGTATTATAAATTTCTTCCATCTTATAGTAGTGTTTACCGAAACTGTTAATTACTCTCTTTGTATTCATGGTTGAGTGGTACAAAAGGCCGTAAGGGCCTTAACTTCGCCATGTAAAACAAGACGTAAATAAATAAATAAATAATCAGTAATTTTATCCAGATATACAGTTTCTATTTCGAGACGTTCACAATATATATATACAGCATGTATAACGTTTGAACTATGAACCATATAGTAAACTTTCATTCTGCGCGGCAGGGGGGAGAAGTTCTGTACAGAAAGACGGTGTACAGAAAACCTGTTCGATATCGAAATCTACTGTAGTACGTCTGTTTATATGGCCGTAAATTTGTTTCATTTTTTTTCCATATTGTATGGCAATTCTTGCATTCGACTAAATTGTGGTATGGTGTTTCCTTCCTCCTACATTGTTTCCATTCATCCTTATGAACTATTCAGTTTTGTCTTAATTTCTTTTTTATATTATCTAGATTGTTAATTTAGATAAATGTTTGCAAGGGTATATTAGAGATATTTTTTTAATAAAGAAAGTCTCATTTTTAATTTTTGCCCATTTCTATCCTAGTTCAGGTTATGTTCTACTTTTCCTTCTCTATACTTATAAAGGAAAAGTATAACCTTTTGACACGAAAAGTGTACATTGGAAGTTTCTCAATCACCGCATACGTGAATTCCGAGAAAATATTAACAAATAATTTCCTTGGGTCTCCTATCTATCTAATATTAATTTGTGCTTGGATGGCAGTATGAGTTTAAACTAACGAATTATTTCTTTACTCGCACAGAACCTGATTCAAGCGGGGCACTTGAAACTTCACCGTTCGCATCATCCAATTCTTCAAATTTACTCTCCTTCTTCTATACAATTATATTATTTCTGTCTCTGAACTCTTAAGTTTAATTATTCCATAAAAATAAACTAATATATTTACCCACATGAGCCCAAAAGCTCCTGGGAAAAGGTAATATTCGCATTGGAAAATATAGTTTACTTAATACAAGAATGATTAGAAAGCGAGTTCTATCTTGCTAGGAAGATATTTGTTTTATAAGATGTCAGATCCGATACAAAAATTATCATTTTTCTGCCTGTCTTTTCAATTGAATTAGGATATATAAATTGTACAATATACCTACTTCTTTCATATTTTCCTTGATATTTACCATCGACAGAATTTTTATCGCCTAATTTTCACATTAGGTATAAAGCTTGAGTATTTGTTTTGTTGATGTCAAAACCAGCTAATTCCTCAACA
This sequence comes from Lepisma saccharinum, assembly GCA_022664845.1. Lineage (NCBI taxonomy): Eukaryota > Metazoa > Arthropoda > Insecta > Zygentoma > Lepismatidae > Lepisma > Lepisma saccharinum. The sequence goes on along the minus strand of JAGDQP010028573.1, from coordinate 6,037 downwards.
ATTCCAAAATTTCAAATATCGTCTTAAATTACTGACCTTTTTGAGCTATGAAATTTACGTCATCTGCGTAGCTATAGTGCTTAAAAATATTTATTAATGTTGTTAGAGATATAGAATGACATAATCCTGTTGCTAATGAAACCAAAGCAATATCATATAACAGAGATGCGCACGCGTAACCCTATAACACGCCTACGCTTATTTTTTTATCGTATATCCTAATTTTCAATTTATAGATATTTTAATATATTTTTCCTATAATTCCAATTAAAGTAGGTTTTTATTTTTTGGTTAAATTACGTAATTTTCATGTCGAAAAAAATAACCATTATAGACATTATCGTGGACGTTTTTAAAAGCAGTTTCCAAACATAGTAGGGGAAAGGAATCCCCTTTTTTAGCATACTAAATGATGCCTCGAATTTTCACGAGTTCAAGGTATATAGGATTCATATTTTAAACCACTTTGACTAGTATCCAAAATTGATTTCATCACTGGGTTCAATCTGTTAGCCAGGCACTTCACGAGTATCTTCGTTTCAACAGTTTCTTAGTGTATCATACAACAGTTCTAAATAGACGATATTTGATTACTTTTAATAGAATACCGATCGAAGTGAAGAAATCTTCCTAAATCTTTGGACACTCCCAGAATGATTTCAATAATGTAACCAATTCCTGTATTAACATTTTCTCGTATTTTATAGTCTGAATTCACTAATTTCTTTCCAATCTCCACTAGATGAAATATTAAGCTAATTTATAGCTTCTTTAATTTCCGTTTCTGTAAAATATTGCTTCGATATACACCTTTCCTCTTCATTTAAAATTTTGATACTATGAAAGTTATTTTTAATAACATACATTTCCCACTCCGTTTACTTGTAAATTAACGAATATATTTATTTACTATAACACCATAGACAACATGTACATTATAAATGTCTCCAACCTCATCTTGCAAATCATTAATAACATTTTCTACTGTACGTTTTATCTTTTTTTATTACTGTTTCAAGATTTCATTTATTTTGTATCACTAATTTTTAAAATGTATGTTTTAAACCATTTTATATCTTATTAGTAATTTAGATTTTACTTAGAGTTTTTCTTACATTTGATAACGAAATGATCAGAAATTGCTGTTTGGTTATAAAGCTTGTTAGTGATTAACATCATGATAATATTAAATTGAGAAGAATATGGAAAAAAAATGTATCTTTTAACTCACTCTGTGTCCCGACCTTTTCCCTGAGGCAACATAAACAAAGCCATCCCAGAATAGCGTTGTTGAAATCTTTATGCGGTAATATGGTGATGATCGCATAAATACTTTTTTTACAGACAATGGAGAACTAAAGTCTTGCGTCACATCGCCATGTTAGTCTAAACCAGGGTTTTTAAATGTGGGGATCGCGAGGTGAGGTGGAAAAATTAATTTACCTAAGGGGCCGGTTTCTCCAACGTCGATTAAATATAGCTTAACCATCCGATAAATAACCGTGCGTTCAATTTTTAACCGTCCGTTAAAAATTTACCATTTCACCAACGCTAACATTACAAATTTAACAAACCGTTTACAATCGGACCGTTAAGTGAAGAAACCACTTGATTTCTAAATTTCTCATAAGCTAAACGAATTCTGATTGGTAGAGTGAAAAGTTGTGTACACCAGACAAATGAACCTCGCAATCCGCAAGCATTAGGTTGCTGGCACATGTTCGTGTGTGTTTGTGTTTTTATACATGTGTGTGTGTGTGTATGTATTCAAATGATCTCCAAATAAATGCCAATAAAATAATACTACAATCCGTAACAGTAAACAAGGCAAGAATCGTATCCTCTCCCGACTTACGGAAGCAAGTTTCAGTATGTATATCTTTTCGACACGTTAGAGAAATAGAAGCAGATGAGTTGAAAAATGCTTCTTATGTATGAATATGTTAATACAGATTGTTTCTACTTTCGTTTACATAGCTAATTGCAGTGCTCAAAAGGCACTTCATTCTTATAAATACAGACAGGATTAGCCAGTTTTAATCTATTTCATGGAAGTAATACTTTATGTTAGCTACTTCTGTTGTGTGGCGTTAAATGTAGTTCCAATGCTGTTATTTTCATAACTTCGGATGCATCCAAGTATAATGAAATAAAGTCAAGCAACGGGGTATCTCATAGATCAAGTTCAGTTTAGGTCACCCAGCTACTGAGCAATACGTACGCTCTATACAACTCATTCCCTTGCAAATAATTTACTTAGACACTTCTGTAAGTACCTAGCGGTAGACAGCAACCGAAATTCAATTTCGAAAAGTCATACTTAATAATAATTTACATAAATACGTAATCGATTTACTTTACTCACAAGTATAGCGCCACATGGGGAATACCTGGCGTCATTTCATGTGATGAATATCACGTATTTGCTACATAATTAATGGAAAGATATCGATGGGCACTAGAAAGCGTAGATAGGTTAGGTAAAACCGGGGTAATTATTTTATCATTATACTTGAAGCACATCACATTTAACAGGCCATCCTTGTGTTCAGCGCCAACGCGGAAGTATTTAATTAATTGCACGTACTTGTTGCAATTTCAGTCTCATACTTTCATGGCCTAAATCTTTCTCCTCTGAGTTTTACATTTTTGGCTTACCTAAATTGAACTTAACCCTGGGCTGGGACACATTATTGAAGGGCGTATGCGTGTTCTTGCACTCACATCATCCGTACTCCATATTGTTCATTGCACGGACCCGAAATAATGTCTGTATCAATTGCAAGTACATTCAGCGCCGCATAACAGAAGTAGCTAAAATAAGAAATACTTAATATGAACAGGAATGACTTATTGGCAATACTTAAAGGAGATATACTCGACGGAAAAACAATTTTTGTACGTAGAATGAAGAAGTCTTATAGTTATTCTAACTTTTCCCGTTTTCATGTGAACATTTAGATTACACGATCGGTAATTTTCACAATACTTTCTTTTTTTACTCCACATCATTTCCCCTCCCAAAATATCTTAAATCGACGTTTCTGGCATGTACTACCACTCTCCGAAAGTTTTGTAAACTATATGCAGACACGTATTAGAGAAAAGTATTCTCCTGAAACTATTTAAAAGGAACTATGTTAATCGTTAAAACGATGTGTACAAAGGAGTAGTAGAGCGACTTCGTGCGGATTTTTTTAACAAGATTGACTTTCTTTTGTACGATATATATTAAAAACAATGATCAAGTGCGTAATTTATGCCTTAGGCCTAAATACGTAGCGCACACGCCTACCTTTCCTTTAAAACCATTCTTTAGAGCGCATCTTCTTAAGCATACCCATATAGTCCCCTAAAATACTCCAACATCATATTTACATTACCCGCAAAGCAGGCAACATTGTTTTTAGATAGTTTTGATCTTTAATACTATTGAAATGCATTGTGCCAAGTTGTATATTTCATCAAGCAATTCTGTGTTTATGCTTTCCATTTATTGTTTCCTGTTTCAAACTTTCGAGATATACAATCACTATCGGACCGTTAAATATTTAATCGACGAAAGTCTGATGATTAAAGTTAACGACAGCTTTAACAAACCGTTAGCCTTAACCGATGTAGGTGAAACGGTCATTTCTCCTAATCAGACGATAAATGTGCTTAACGGGTTGTTAAATCTTTAACCAGCGTTGGTGAAACTGGCCGCTAGGGTTTTCTGGCTTAAAACTAATAAATTTCAAAGAAGACATTTTAGTTGGCTTGCTGATTTTATAATTACGAAATAGAATATTATTTGTTAAATAGTTTTTTGGATAATATATAATTATTGTCAGATACAGCAAATCAACTGTCATTTCTTGAAATACAGATTGCACAAGTTAGTGCAAAATCTGAGTCTGTCTTAGTTTAAACCACTTTCGAAATGTCCGGTTCGGACAAACGGGAATCTCCAACAAATGTGTCAGTGATGTCTGTACTTCAAATCGGACGACCTAAGGAGGTCTAGGACAGCTGTTGTTTGGCAACTGCAATCAGTATTTCTGCCAGAACCCCCACCTTTATATTTTTTACGGTCAAAATTCGATATAAACCGTGAAAAACGTTATTTATACCCTTCTAATTTTGACTTTACACGAACCCAAACTGAAAATACTGGCGGAATCCCTGACAGCACTTATCGGTCGTCCTAGGCCGGGAACGGTCGTAAACGAAACAATTTTTAACCCACATATATCGAGAGCGGGTGGCAATGGATGGGCGAGACTACGATAGTGTGGTCTAATAATTTCTTTAGAGCAACTAAATTAAATTATTACTACGTAATTAACATATATGTTCTTATAATTAATATTTTGCCTGAGGGCAGGTCCTGACCCGAACGTTCTTGGGCAATATGAACTGAGAGTGATTTGCAATTGTCTTCCATTAAATGAAGGCGTCCTAAAGATGGGACCTACAGTTTAGCGTGGACTCCGAACAACTTGTGCAAGGAAGTGAATGTTACCTCACTGTGGATACTTTCCACATTAATCGATCTGCTGCTATTCTCATCAATGTAGCTCTTGGAAAACGCTTGATTTCATCTGTCCATCTTGCATTTGTACGTTGTCTCGGTCGTATCTTTTCTCTTGAAATCCAATGTACATGTAGTACGTTCTCGTCCATCTTCCATCTGTTCGTCTAGCTATGTAACCGGCCCATCTCAAATTCATCATCTTCATAGTGTTGATTATATCTTCTACCTTTGTTCGCGAATTCATTCATTTGTTTTCTTGTCCCTACTGGTTATTCCTAAAATGCATTTCTATCATGCATTCCCACTACTGTTTGTGTGACTCTCAATCTTTGAGTCGTTTGCACATTCAATGTCCAAGTTTCGCAGTCGTACATCATTACAGGTAAGACACATTGATTATAAATTTTACGCTTCAGACACACTGGTAGTTTGCTTTTGAAAATAAAGTTTTGTCTTCCAAACGAGCTCGACGCCATTTTACATCTTCTATTTATTTCATCAGTCAACTTTGCATTCGATGTTTTCAGTGTTGGGTTAGGTACTTGATTTTTGTACCTAGGTACTAACCTTCAATTGTACCTAGGTACAGGTACTAGGTACAAGTTGGTCAGTGTACCTAGGTACAGGTACTGATAAATGTACCTAAGGTACCTTTTTAGGTACTTGACCCAGTTAGTGCTAAACAGCGCTGGAAATATGAAGAATTAATAGGATGCTGATTGACTAAAATATTACTCCTATATCTTTAGAGTAATAATAATAATAAACAATTATTATTAAGCAGGATACGTTCAGCCAAAGTGTGCCGTGTTATCTAACCCTTGTTAAAAAAATACGGACATTTTCATGCACAATACTGTATATTAATAATAGATAAGGAATGAAAACAATGGAAGGGGTTAGAAAGAGCAGAAATTTAAATACAAAAATGCTAAATCATTTTTATGTGTTTCTTCCGCATAAGTAAATCTTTCTCCACGCTTTTAATTTATATATTTCGAAAGAGAATTCCGTGTTGAACATGAGCTTCATCCGTTTGTTTCTTGCGACTGTATACAGGGTGGTAACGTAATGCAGGCAAATTTCGAGGAATCACAGTGCATAACATAATAAGGTAAAGATCTTGATTATGTGGGTGGAAATTCCACCGAGTCTCGGAGGTACATGCAAATGAACTGTAGAGGATCAAATATCCAATACAACTAACGGTAGAATTGATGCGGCATGCTATTGTCAAAGACTTCAAAATTGTTCTATCTAACTTTGCATATTTCAAAATTTTGCATTGGGTGCGCAAGGGATTTCTCAAAGGAAATAAGTGATTTCAAGATATTCTCTGAAGAAAAGTCGCAAACGAATTATGATTACCTGCTAGGAGTCATTGCGACTCACCTTTACTTCAGAAAATTTCTGAGAACCTCTACTTTCTTTGAGGAATCTCTTGCGCACTCAATGTTTGAATATGCACTTTTATAGATGATGTTTGAAGTCTTTGATGATAACTTGCCATCAGATCTACAA
>JAGDQP010028571.1:0-24042 GCA_022664845.1 Lepisma saccharinum | reverse complement strand
ATATATATATATATATATATATATATATGTGTGTGTGTGTGTGTGTGTGTAAAATTGATATTGAATACTTCTACACCATACCAACACCATATCTACACCAAATTTCCCACGAGTACTCTTCGGCACCATTGGCAAACGACTGTGAATTTAAACGCTTCATAAGAAACCCAAGTTATCAATGTTTAAAAAAATTGCTAATTCATTCGTTAATCGTATAATCAGTACCTAATATAGACAGAAATTTTACATGCTGCCTTCTCCCCGATACATACTTCCTTTTCTTATCAGGGATGGTACTGGCACCTACAAAATAAGACTTCGCCTATATATTCTCCTCCACCCTATTCGGCCCTAACCCTGAAGTGATTAAAGACCATAAAATCATTTCAAGTTCACATAGAGCTCCACTAAGAACAGATTTAACTAAATTCACCAAGTTAGTCAGTGTTGCTAATATAAAAATATATAATTTTTGCATCTGCTTCCACACTTCAGCACCGTTAGGAAACGGTATGGCCTTGAACACTCTGCTAGGAACAAAAATTGTCAGTGTTGCCAACAAATCAAGGATTCACTTGTTAATCAATGGAACTCAGTTACTAATGTGGACAGATCTTTGAAATTTTCTATCTGCTTTTTTCCATCAGAGTTCAACTAAGAACGGATTTTACGAAACTCGTCCCCGTTTCAGACTTGCCAACTTAAATTGTGAAAGCTACTTGTTAAACCTTCGTCAACGATCATCATATGTACCCAAAATTTTGCATGAATTCTCTTCAGTGGCATTAGAATACGGTGCCAGGTTGAACGTTCTGTTAAGAACACTTGTTGTCAGTGTTGCCAACAAATCACTAGTTAATTTACTAACTGGTTAGTTAACATGACTCATTAACTAATGTGTAGAGCGCTCTGAAACTTTTCTTGACCTTCCCACGTCATATGAAGTTCCACAAAGAACGTAGTTCAAGAAATTCACAACATTTGTCAGTACTGCCAACTTAAAAATACAACTCTTCTAAATATTTCTACACCGTTTATCATACTTTGACGAAATTTTGCACCGATACTCTTCCCCACCATAAAGAAACAATTGTGGGATTGAACGCTGCGCAGAGATCCAAAGTTGTCAGTGCTGCCAAAAAAATCCCTAATTCATCTCACGGAACAGTGAACGGAACTCAATAGCTAATGTGCATGTAGGTTTGAATTTTTACATACTATCTTCCCACATCATACGAAATTACACTAAGAAAAGATTTTTAAAAAATCAACCCCGTTAGTCAGTGTTGCCAGCATCATATAAAATAGAGTTTTACAAAGTCTTCCACATCATCATCATCATATTTACAACATTTTTTTTTCAATGAATACTCTTCGGCACCATTGGGAAACGACTTGGGGTCGAAAGTTTTGCTAAGATCCGAAGTTGTCAGCGTTCCTAACAAATCACTGATTTTTTGACTCACGTAATAATCAACGGAAGTCGGTAACTGATGTGGATAAGGCTGTGAAATTTTTCACAAGGTATCGTCTCATCACACAATACTTCACAAAAAAAATGATTTTATGAAACACGCAACAACTTTGGCAGTGCTACCAACTTTAAAGTAACAGTTCTTCCAAATGCTTCTAGATCGTATATAATATCTATACGAAATTTTGCAAAAATGCTCTTCTTAGGCACTAGGAAAGGCTGTTAGGTTAAACGCTACGAGAAGAAACATTTTTTTTAAGTTTTGCAAATAAATCACTTATTTGTTCACTCACGGAATACACAAAGAACTTATGTAATATCTAATGTGGATAGAAAACTGAAATTTTGCATAATGCCTTTCTCTATCATATAGAGTTCCACTAGAACGAGTTTTACGAAACTCGCCCTATTTGCCAGTGTTGTCAACTTAAAAACTAAATACTTTTTCACAGTTCATCATATCTACACGAAATTTTGCATGCTTACTCCTCGGCACCATTAGGAAACACCTGTGGGTTGTACTCCCTGCCAGGAACACAAATTGTTAGCGTTGCCTACAAATCACTATTTCATTTACTCACTGATTATTATCAGTAGAATTATGTACGTAATTATTTATAAGCTGTGAAATTTGCATATAGGTTGTAGCCATTACACACAGTTCCACTAAGAAACGACTTTATGAAACTCTTCCAGTTGTCCATGTTGCCAAAATTTGAAAACATTTTTCGGAAAATGTTTCTACATCCTTCATCATATATACACTAAATTTTGCGAGAGTACTCCTCGAAAACCTTGGAAAACGACTATGCAGTTGTACGTTCTCCCAAGTATTCAAGTTATCATTCTCACCAGTACATTACTGAATAACTCACTCGCTGCATAATCAACAGAACTCAACAATTAATGCAGTTGTGAAATGTTGCATACAATTTTCCTCCACATGTTGAGCTTCTCTGAGATAGCTTTTCAAGAACTTTGTTATAGTTTGTCAGTGCTGCCAGTTACAAAATACATTTTTTGTAATGATTCTACATCATTCATCATATTTATACAAAATTGTGCATGAGTACTCTTCGACACCATTGTTAATGATTGTGACGTTGAACCTTTCGCCAAGAAATAAATTCGTCAGTGTTGCCAACATGTCACCAATTCTATCAGTCACTAAATAGTCAGCACAGCTCTGTAATGAATGTGGACACAACTTCGAAATTTTACATATGGGCTTTTCCCATCAAGTACAGTTCCGCTAAGAAATAATTTTGCGAACCTAGCTCCAGTTTGCCAGTGTTGCCAACTTATTTAAACATTAAATTCTTGCAATAGCTTCTTCTATGTTTCTATTCATCATATCTACACAAAGATGTGCATAAATACTCTTTGGTACTTTTAGAAAACGACTATGTTGTTGACGCCAATGAATAACCGAAGTTTTTACTATTGCCAGTCCAACAGAATCACTCACTTAGTCAGTCAGGGATTCATATCATAACTCATTAATTAATGTTTACAGAAGTTGTGAAATTTTACATGCGGTCTTTATCCTACACGTTGTGTTCCCATGAGGTAGGATTTCTCGAAATTTACCTCTAATTGTAAGAGTTCAGAACTTTAAAATAATACATTATATTGTAAATGGTTCTACTCTTTTCATCCTGTCTACACAAATTGTTGTATGAACACTATTCGTTACATACAGAAAACGACTGTGGGGTTGTGATTTCCACCAAGAACGCAACTTGTTATTGCTTCCAACTCCACACTTATTCACTCGCTCACGAAATCATCAACAGATATTATTAACAATTGTGAATATCAGCTGTGAAAATTTGTATACGGAATTTTTCTATCATCAATCCCTTGGAAAGGATTTGACGAGATTCACCCAGTTGTCAGCTTCTTTAAATATTGAATTGTTGCAAAGGTTACTTTTATATTTCTGTACTATTCATCTTTTCTACGCCATATTTTATGAATACTCCTCGGCTCTTTTAGAAAACGGTTGTGATACTAAGTACCAGGCAGCTTATTAGTTGTTAGTTATGCCAGCCCATTTTTAAATTTAGTTTTGAAACTATGTTCTATACCTCTCAAATACTATTCAACACATCCCTACCGAACTTGTCACGAGCCAATGTTGCCGTCTATTATGGCGATACCCTGATTGTTTTGATTTTTCTGACATGCCTAAATCGAATTTGTTAAAAATACTCATCGAAGAACTACAAAGATAATTATCTGGTTCAACACTCTCCTAGAAACAATTTTACCAATGTTGAAAATTTATTTTTTGCCGTTAAGGCTTCTGGCCACTCGAAAATTTTTAGTTTACATGATTGTTACTTGAATATATATATATATATATATATATAGCGAGAGAGAGAGAGAGAGAGATACATAGATCACATAATGTTCAGTATCAATAGTAGGGTTTCATCTGTATACCGACAATGGCTTCTTTTTTCCTTTAGCTTACAGTCATCATTTCCTGGAAGATAATATGTTATTCGTCCCATTACCCTTAAAGTTATGTTCCCGTACTATGTAGACTTTCTTCGCTTTTACTCACATAAATGTTAAGTTATTCCCTTTACTGTTTATAGCCTTTTCTTTGGTTTTATTTTTCTTTCAATTGTAGCGTATAATATTTAATTATAGGTGTTTTAGTCATGTTATTTATGACAGTTGAACCGATTACCTTTATACCAGGTGTGCCGGTTAATAATTCAAAGTTTAAGAGATGGCGCTGAAAACAAGGTTTGGCTCGCAGTCTCATCTCTTATGTTTATTTGTTGCTATGACAGTATCTTTCAAAACACCATTGATGCTTAAATGATTTCGAGTTCGCGTCTTTTTTTCGTGTGGTTAACATGTCAAATTTCGAGGCAAATAAAGTGCCTTTGTTGGCACATACTACTTCTCTTGATCAATTAAAAGAAAAACGCGAGTGGAAGCCGTCGTGTACTTGTGGACACTTACGGTGACCAAATCCCAATGTAAGACGCTTTTTGTGTTGGTTTAGCCGTTTCAAAAGTGGTGATTTAGATTTGAAAGACAAAGAACACCAAGGTCATCCAAAAAACTTGGAGATGCCCAATTCAAGTAATGTTGGACGAATACGTTACGCAAACTCAACAACAAATGGCAGAGATTTTGATTGTTCGTCGCCTGCATGCCATGGTTAAGATCCAGGAGACAGGAAAATTGGTACAACATCAGCTGACCGACAGACAGATGGAAAAGCGAAAAGCAGTGTGCGAAGTTTTTCTTTCTCGGCACGAAAGAAAGACTTTTTAACATTGGACTGTTAGTAGAGACAGAAAATGGAAATATTTCGATAATACAGAACGCAGAAAGTCATGGGTTCACACAGGACAACCATAAACATCGCTTTGGAAAGAGGAAAATGTGCATTTGGTGGGATGAGAAGACTGTCGTGTATCAAGAGCTTCTGAAACTAGTTGAAAGAGTTAAGTATAGGCCATCGCTAGTCACACATTTTATCCATCTCTCTGGCAATTCGTGGGTGCGCTCCCAGAATAAATGTACGTCTTTTGATATGGTCCAGTCATGAAGCCAATTTTCGACATCTCCGCAATTCTTCCTCGATAGTCGGAAAAGTTCAAGTCTGGAGAGTATGGCAAGTGGGGCAAGAATTCGCAGGCAGGTGCAGGAGTGGAGGTTATGACCGCTTGCTCTGTTTGTGATGGAGCGTTGTCGTGCTGCAAAAAATCCTTGGTGTGTTTTCAAGCCCATTCTCGTCGCTTTTCAATCAATGCATGGTTTAAATTGATCATTTGTTGACGTTGTCGAACTAGTCGAATCAAGTTAGCTTAATTTTCAGGTAAACCTAGAACAAACTGCAATAAAATTTCTAGATGAAAAACGAGTACTGAAACGATGGAACGAAGTCTACCACTGTAGCTATATTCATAACCACAACATGGCGAAAATCACCATGGCGGATTTTCACTGGCTACGTATGTATGTCTGTAAGTTTGTTACCTCGCACAGCCTAAACTACTTGAGCGATTTTAACAAACGAGGTGTAGTTGGATTTTCCTTAACCAATACTATGTCCTAGGCTGTATAAATATGATATAATAAATCTAACATAGCGGAAATCAAAACAAGGCTGATTTTCCCATGCTATCTACGTATGTCTGTAAGTTTGTTACCTCGTCAAGCCTAAACTACTTGAACGATTTTAACGAATAGAGTGTCGTTGGATTCGTCTTGATTAAGAATTTGTTTCAGTTTATACGCTGTCATGAAATATAAAAAACAACATGACGGAAGTTAACAACACAGAATAATTTTTTACAGGCTATCTAAGTATTTATATAAGCTTGTTACCTCGTAGAATCTAAACAACTTGTGTGATTTTAACAAATGAGCTGTCGTTAGATTCGTCTTGATTCAGGATGTTCCCTAGGATATATGCAGTCATGAAATATCAAAGACAACATGGTGGATTTTAATTTTACCGAGATTGTTTTCCAATATTCTCACCTCGGCAGTGGATTTACTAAATTGAAAATTAATATATTTATAAACAATGATCGTTATCACATTAAAGCATTTCCTCGTATGCTACTTCAATAACAAAAGTAATAAATACACTCTAAAACTAAGAATCCACTTTGTTTACTAACAAGAAGATTGGCTGGTCTGGAAATTTTAGTTTTGGAGAATATTGGAAACTAATCTTGATATAAAAATTATACTCCATTCAAACAAATCGTTTTCAGCAGATATTTTTCATCTAGAAACCAATACTAGAAATTATTCTGAAATTAAAATTCGCTATGTTAGATTTATTATGCTATGCCTTCATATAAGCTAGGATACAGTCTGGATCAAGAGAATCCAACGACACCTCATTTGTTAAAATCGCTAAAGTAGTTTAGGTCTTACGAGGTAACAAACTTACATAAATACATAGATAGCAGGTGAAAAGTTCTTCTATATTGTTAATTTACCCCATTTTGTGTTTATTATTTTATGACTACATATAGTCTAGGGCACATTCTAAAGCAAGACAAATCCAACGACACTTTATTTGATAAAATCGTTCAAGTAGTTTAGGCTCTACGAGGTAACAAATATATACATAGATAATCTGTGAAACTCTGTTATTTTCTTAATTTCTGCCATGTTGGAATTGTGAAAAGAGTCAAAGTGGTAGACCTTGTTCCATCGTTTTCAGCACTACCTTTTCATCTAGAAACCGCTGTCAGAAATTCTGTTGCAGTTCGTTCTAGGTTCATTTCTATTTTTACTGGATTAAACTTTGTACATTAAACGTGCTTCTCTGTCAAAAAAAAAAATAATCATTCACCGGCACACCTATCATATAATAGAAATAATTAAAACAACCACAAGTCAAACATGTTGTATACATTCTGATGCCATACACGTTTTATCCAAAATCTGCTATCGTGTGGCTTTGAGTGGATGTTCTTATGAAAACAATATGAAGCATTAAATATTTTTCAAGGTATTTGTAAATGTGTAAAGTAAAACTTCAAGGTAATGAAAGTATCCTTAGAATGTTCAAATGGTTTATACAAGAGACACTGATTTCTTGTGGGTTACATGAAAACCTGTTGAGAAAATGATTAAATTTAGTTAATTAGTTGCATTTATAAGAAATTAAACTTGTGTACGTTGTTTGCATTTATACGTTATATAATCCTAAACTTTGACTATACTGTAGACTAGATGTACGAATGAATAATTCGAATTGAAACATTATCACCAGTAATTCTACTATTAAAATACTTTACGTTCACAGCAACATAATATTTAATCATTGTCTGATAAGATATAATCAGATGGGTTCATAAGGTAGGTTCAGAAACCTCTATAACTCGTTTTCTGGCGAGTTTTGTATATACGACCCTTTTAAGAGGCCTGATACTAAAAATATATAATAAAAGTTTAAGAATTGTGAACGAAACAATGAAATGTATCAACGAATAATATTAGATGCGAGTACGGAAATTATTGTTTAATATTTATGTTCATTGGGAATTGACATAAAGATTTGCATATGAGCATGAACGCATAGGCTACTTGATTCTAAAATTTAATGCTTCTATAATCTCCTCAAATGTATATTTCCTTGTATAGTTCTCTACTTTCATTATTTTCTTAATTATGTATTAATATGGTGATATTTATATAATATTTAATTTAAATACATCCTGTAATTTTATGTACCGGTATTCCCTTTAATGTGTGCAAGAAATGAAAATGATGTTCAGAAAAGGCGTACCTGGGCTGTCATTCTGGAATTGATCTCCTACTGCATCATCGCTATCTAGAATTAACATAAAGTTGGGCTATGATCATTAAAATTATATTATTTTCATTAATACAGAAATAAGATGTATTGTTTCAAGAGTCGTGTGTTCCTCGCTTAGAATACTGGTTGACACCAATCCACTTCAAAGCTATTTCGGGAAATTTAATGTTTCAAGCAATTCGAATTATTTTAAAATTATGGGAAAACAGAATATTATATGGAAACATATTTATGATATGAATAATATGTTCATACAAGTGCCATCGTGGGTTCCCTGTTAGTCCGTTTTTGTTATTGGGGGCGAACGCTATGAGACTTACAGTTCACTCACGAAGTTCTAACGTATACATATTTAGGAAGGAGCTTCTAGTAGGGTCTTAAGTCAAGCTTAGGATTTGATAAGAACGCATGTCAAAGGAAACGACTGATTTCGACTGTGTAATGAACAATTTTTATATATGAAAAGAATATAAGTAAAAGAGGGCACGAACTCAAGTATTATCCTAACCTATAATTCCATAAGACCAAACATAACAACATGTATCGTACAAAATAATATTATCAATCATGCAAATGTGTGTAACTTTCAACTCACCTAATTCCAGTTAACAGAGGATGGGATAAACAGTTTTAGTACAAATATGTGTGCGTGTACAGAAGTCCACAGCAGGTCAACTTCATGAGCAGAGATGGATCTTGGAGTACGGAGCTTCGAAACTAGTGTCGTAGATGGTAGTTAACGATTATACTTTCAAGGTCTTAGAAACACAGCTATTCTCGTGACCCTCATATCACTCTGCGATGCGAACACGATTCCATACTTGATGCAAAATTACAGGTCTATTTATTTGGATGTTTCACTCTCAGTTCATGACGATAACCAATCATAGTTCTCCTCGGGAGGAATGGTTAAGCTCTTCTTAGCCAATCACAATGTTACTGAAACTATACACTTGCTGTTCTGTCTCTAGCGTCATCACTTGGTCGGGGATATTCGCTCTGCTTGATCAGATGTAATATGATATTTAGATTGCCTTGCTCTGAAACCCTAAACGATATTTGATATTATTATATCTCCTATTTCGCATACTCATGCAACGGGACTCTGAAACACAATCTGAGGATGAGATCTTATGTTTCCTCTATTCAACGTGATTATACAACCTGACTTTGAAATATGAATCTCAGAGGACCTGATCTTGTAACCTGAAATCCGCTGCTGTCTTATGTAGGTGTAACTGACATAGACAGAAGTTGCGATGTTACTATGTAAAATTATTGTTCAATGAAAGATCACACATACTCATTAAAATACAAAATAAAGATATTATTAATTCTTGATTTGTGCCTCGGGTCTTATAACCTAAACATTTTAGTATACGAACAGCATGAACAGGTACGAAAAGAAGTGTTATATGATGTCACAAGTAAGTGTTAATTGTGTATTAAATAATGATATGAATATATTTAAAATAATTTTAAAACATGATAAAATATATGTATAGTTCTTATTAATGATACATTTGGTTATCTAAAATTTATTTCACTGTTTGATGAAAATGCGTTTGCTTAACCATAATGCAGATTAATGAAATGAATTTCGTCCCACGTCCATAGTCGGTGTTTCTCAACAAAGATATTGTTCACTTAAAATACTAAATGCATGAAAATAATAATATAATTTAAATATTTGTATAAATCCCTATTATATTTTGAATTATTCACTTTAGATTAAAACAAAATATAATCTAACTCAATTTACCTGCCAACACGGTCTTCTAAATAAAAAATGCTTTATATTCTCGATATTAAGATGAACTTTTAAATTAACTAACCAGACACAAGAAGCAAGTTTTCAAACGGTATAAAATCAATAAAATGACATGATATAGGAAACATCATAAACATTTGTTAGAAGGATGCTTCTTAACGAGTAACTTTACCTGAGGGATTATATTACACAATTACATGTGGCATTTCTGTATTTTTAATAGATCAATATTTGTCAGATATTACTTAACAATGTAAATCAGGCACGACGCTCCATTGAGATTATATTGAAACACATGTGGTTTGTGCGTTATATTTGTGTAATATAAGTAATGAATATGGTAAAGCTTATGTGAGTTTAATTGGTTCCAATCTTTACCAACTAGGAACTATAAAATACACTTCATCAATTAAATTATTTGAGCTGAAATATGAAATCATTTGTGAGTATTTCTTGAAAATGGTACGTGTGTTTTCACGTGAAGCCAGTGAAATCTCTTCTGTATGATAAGCAAACAGAGAATAATGAGATATGATAATCGTGTTAGTGATACGTTTTTGTTTTATAGTTAATTTGATTTGTTTATTTGTCGATTTTGTCAAAATATATGTTCTGTTATACAATTTAAAAATAATATTGAATTAAAATATACGAGGAGATATTTCATATCTATATTTATATTGATGGGTTTCGAGAAATGGTGCAATTGTTTCTAGAAATAAAAGAATCTGGGGTTGAAAATAAAGTAAAGGTATTTGTTTTATGTCGTTAATCAAAAAGCACATATATGCCACATTTTCTATCCAATATAATTATGCAAGAAGCTCAAGCTTATTCGAACTTATTATTTTTATTTTAGTTTCTAGTCTCATAATTCAATTTATAATTGAATAGATAACCTCAATTTCTCTCAACCAATAGAATAGTATACAAATGTATATAATTTATTTTTATGTTCTTTGTTAATAACTTATTTATTAATACAACATCATCCATTTTTATATTATTTTGATAGAGTTTTAAATTTTAATAATTAATATTTGGTAAATAATTTTGACTAAGTTCGTTAAGTGCACATACCTATTAAGGATTGATTCAATGCCAAACAACCAATTTTAATCCTGGAGCGTGTTGAAGGTAAGGCAACAGAATACAAATTTAATCTTACTTACATTTCGCTATAAGCTCGGGAAAAATATTTAAAATTGTAACAATACAATAAAAAATAACTAGAATTTTATGCATTATTAGATTTTTTAGATAAAGGCACGCTTTGATAGTTGCAATTAACTAATATCTTTATACCAGAAATATGTCACTTTTTTTATAATTTAGCTCAATATAGGAGCATGAGTAGTGCTCTTATTTTATTTAATAAATTTATATTGTAGGATCAATCCTTGATGGAAAATTACACATCACATATCTTACGGTAAGATGAAAGCAGTCGCATAAACAATGTCGAAGTATAGCTAATTTCATTCTATTTTATCATTATTGTATTCAGATCAATTATACAAATGTGATCTTAGTTTCCTTTCCATGAATTGTTGACTTAATGTTATGACGGCTAAGTCTGTATTTCAGTCATTTCAAATTAAATGGGAAATTGAGTACTTAAAAAGATAGATTCTTACCTTGATAATAGTTTAGAGTTCCGGAGTAATCTATGAGTAAAGATATTAAATTGTTTTGGGTGTATTTCATCGAGCAATAAAAGTAGATTATTTAGCAAGATCTTACGTAAAATATCACCAAATTAATGTAAACACAATTTGCTAAATTTTTATAGGTTCAAATTATATATCATATTCAGTCATTTTCTATTAACTGATGGATGAAGAACTCCCCTTTTCTCTCCACATAGTTCAGTCTGCTTCTATGCTCATCTATATATATAGCAACCCCTCATTTTCATAATGCAGAATACAATATGAAGACTACGAGATACAGCTAAATATTATATTTTTCTTTTAATTGTGAAATTAAATATTTATTATTATTTTTTAAACAGTGCACCATTTCAATTATAACTGAGTAGTAGGATACGTAATATTTTGTTACTTTAATTATATTTAGAAATTTCCAATATTTCGCATACATTTTGCACTGGATTTTTTTTACTCTCAGGGAATAAAACGCAGATAAAACTATAATACATACTGAGTGCATGTTTGGAAAGATTTGCAATTTAAGTAAATAACGGAATGGAAACATCAGTTCAATTAAATTAGTTCTCGTACATGCCTAGTGAAAAAGTGTTGCCTGCAACGAAGTCGAAGATTTTATAAATTAATGAAAATCAGAGAGAACGAGATAAGCCAACTATAATAGATCCTCCACACGTATCCGTTCAATCTTTTGCATCTTTTCTGTATTTGGTGGTAAAGGTAAGAACCGCATTTATTTGTTCCTTATATTTCAAGTTAATATCTCGAATGTGTATGTTGTGATTGTGTTATTGTTATGGAAACACTGCATATAAATCAAACCTCAAAATATCATCAACGGTTTTGCATCAGCTTGCTATGTATATGTGATATTGTGACTATGAGAGCAGTGATATTGTGACTATGAGAGCAGTGCCATCTTTGCTCTTCATGGTTTCTTTACCCTTACATTGACGTAAAATTTATCTTATCATCGCCACAGAATAGTTGATGAAGAATAAACTAATCTTTATTCCTTTTTCATCGAAAAACCCATTGTCATAATGTTCAAGGCATTCTGCTCATTTTAGATACGCCATACACGATATAAAAGATAACGTGGGAATACTTCCTACAGTTTTGTACTCAACTTCATGGACATGGGAATTTAGGGTGATATTCACCGCGAAATATCTAATATTTCATTCAATTTCTTACATAACAACTGATGTTGTGCCCTAACGTTGGCATCGGAGAATTGTTCAATATCCACGGTGCATGGCATAGACCTTGTATCCGGTTCTACAGTTTCATCAACCGACCGTAGTACGTTCTCTAACCAAAAACAACGTGGACAAAATCTTGCAATCACTTTATTTACACTATCCCAATAGTCACTGTGTTGTACTAACCACAGAAATTTTCCTCAGAGAAACAATTTCTTGATTGCACGTACATTTCCACAAACCGATAACATCAGCATCCTCATGAGTACACACGTGTCTTACGACACGTGCATAAGATGGAATGTATGTCTCTTGGTTGAGTTAACACAGGGTGTCTGGACTGTAAACATCATCTTTCCTTGAATACGAATGTATCGCCGGTATTACTCAAGGTAAAGGAAATATATTCCTAGCTAAAAGAACGCCAATTCTTACACAAGATAAGATTAGATTTGTAAAGGTGTCTTGTCATATTATTTTGGTATTAAACAACGACCACATAAATCCATTGGAATTTCCTGTAAAAGTACTATCCTCACTAGGAGATACACAATTTGTCCACGTAGACTAAGTCGATAATTAAAACAATAAAAAATAGATAATTGTCATGAATTTGCAATAAATACGTATTCACTTCGTCAGGTCAACTGACATGAGAATCACAGTCAACTTTGGAATGCTGACGCAGTTTCCAGGTGTAGCATTTTCAAATTAAATAAAGATACCCTGAAACATAAATCATGACCGCTCTTGTAACAAAGATTTCTTGACGACATCAGCGCTATCATGATACAATTTAGGAAATCCAGGTGACTATGAATTCTTGAAGTTATACTTTAACGACCACTTGAATCGTCTTTAACTCTGCCAATCCCGGTCCCAATCCCGGATGGGAAAGGAGGAGGGTTGGGGTAGGTAGGCAGGCTACCCTGTAAAAATCACTAAGCCAGGAAGTACTGCTAGCATGAGAGCAGTGAGAAGCCAGCCTCTTCATCAGGCTAGGATGTTATAGTTCAATCCCCTATACTTCCGAAATTTAATCAGATTAAAAGTAAAAAAGGAGAGAAAGCCGGACGGAATTTTGGATGTTACAAGTGGCATGTTAAAAGGAATATGGTTAACGTAGCAACATGGAATGTAAGAGGATTAGCAGGAAAGGAAGATGAGCTAACTCAGGACTTTAGGAGAGTCAACGTCAACATTTTAGGTATCACGGAAACGAAAAAGAAACGGAAGGGATGTTGAAAGATGACGGATGTACGGTTGTAATTCTGTTTTACTCCGGAGTACCGACAACATGTAGAGCAAAAGCTGGAGTATGCTTTATAATTACAGAGAAATTTGCAGAAAACATCAATTGCTGGAACTACGTTAATGAAAGAATTATGAGCCTTACACAAAAAACTACACCAAACAGAATATACTATGATAGTCACTTACGGCCCACAAGAGAACGGCCCAGTAGAAACGAAGGAAGAATTATATTCCTGCTTACAAAAGACAGTCGTGATGCAAAAGGCGAAATCATAATCATGGGTGACTTAAATTGAAGGGTAGTATCACAAACAGAAGAAAATAAAGCCACAGTTGAAAAATACGGTGAAAAGGTAAAAAATGCAAATGAGGACAGACTAATTGATTTCTGTGTATCTCATCATATTGAACACAAATACCCATAAAGACATACATATGTACACCAGAGAAGAACAATCAAGAGAAGAACGCTCTATAATAGACTACATCATTACAAGCAGAAGCCGAAGGAAATACGTGAAACCGACTGAAACCGACCACCATCTGGTAATCATGAACAAAACAACAGGGAAGCCAGTACGGGGAGATGGTAAGCGGAGAAAAGAAAATAAGAAACAAAAATCACAACACAGGCTAAAGATATCAGAACTAAGGAAGCAGCAAAACCAGGAAAATTTTAAGGCCCTCGTGAATAGCAAACTTTCAAGAGAGCTGCGAAAGATTGACCAAGAGAACCTAGAAGAAATGTGGGAAAGTTTCAAGAAAGGTATAGTCGAAAGCGCTGAAGAAGTATGTGGCAGAATTAGAATTGGAGATTGAATCAAGAAAACACCTTGGTGGAATGTGGAGATAAAGAAAGAGGTGAAAGAAAAGAAGAGCGGATGAAGAGCTTATTTAGCTTCACGATCACAGAATGACTATGCAAACTACCAGGAACAATGAAACAAAGTATAGAAAATAATCCGAGAGACCAGAACAGTATCTTAGGAAAAGTTTGGCACAAAAATAGAAGAAAATTATAAAGAGAACCAGAAACTTTTTTACCGTACACTAAAGGAAATGAGGAAAGAGAGAGAATGCCCACTGAAATTCGTAAAAGACCGGAACGGGGTAATAATTACACAACAAGAAAAGATTCTGGAGCGATAGCGAGAATACTACAACGAACTGCTGGAAGGAAACCTAGAAGAAAAGGAACCACAGGAAGCAGGAAGGAACAGATCAACCACAACAAGGACTGCGGCTGAGCAGGATGAACGCATAACAAGAGAAGAACTACAGAAATCACTGAAGAAGGTGAAATTAGGCAAAGCGCCCGGATATGACGCGATATATCCGGAAATGCTAAGACATATAGGTTGGAAAGGAGAGGACCTGCTATTGAACATAATTAACCTATCATGGAGATACAAGATTGTTTCCCACGACTGGGAAACAGCCATAATAATCCCAATGTATAGAAAGGGAGACAATAGAGAATGTGCAAACTACAGAGGGATAACACTTCTTAGTGTTCCGGGAAAAATTTACAGCAGAATTTTGGTAATGAGGCTAAGGAATCACCTAGAGTAAACACTAGAAGATGGACAATGTGGATTTCAAGCTAACAGAAGCACCACCGACTCAATTTTTACATTGAGGTAACTAGCGGAAAAAAACTATTGAATTTAACAAAGAACTACATCTTGCGTTTATAGATTTTGAAAAAGCTTTCGATAAAGTAAATAGAAGAAAACTGTGGAAAACACTGGCCAAAAGAAAAGCAAGTACTGGCTAACTAGAGGCAATAAAGAGATTGTATATAAGCTGTAGAAGTGTGGTTAGAACATCAAACTAGACCTCAAAAAGTTTCATTATCGACGCGGGGGTCAAGCAAGGATGTATTCTATGCCTTCTGCTTTTCGTTATTATGATGGACGAAATAGCAAAGGAATGCAAAAAGAACACCGAAAATACCATATTGGCTACTACAAAATGTTTCCAGTACATATTAGCGAGCTCATGTTTGCAGACGATCTAGTAGTGATGGGTAACACAGAGAAGGAACTCCAGAAGAACGTAAACATTTGGAACAAGAAATTGAAGAACAATAACATGGTTATCAGCTACACGAAAACGAAAACAATAGTGATTTCCCAGAAGGAAGTCAAATATACTATCAAATTAGACCAAACAGCCCTCGATTAAGTAGACAATTTCAAATATTTATGCTCTGTTATCAACAAGGATGGAAGAATAGACAAGGAACTAAACAGTAGGATAGCATCAGCAAACCGCTTGTTCAACAGCATAAAGACGAATTTCTCAAACCAAAAACAGATATCAAAAAAAGGTTAAATTAGGAGTCTACAAGTCAACCTACATCCCAATCCTTACTTACTGCAGCGAGACTTGGGCAACGACACAAAAACTATGGAAATGCGATTCCTCAGGAAAATCGAAAGCAAAACAATACGTGACAAAGTAAGAAACAACACCATTAGAATTAACGTAAAAGTCGAACAACTACAAAATACAGTAGACAAAGGACAACTGCGATGGTTTGGGAACATACAAAGAATAGAAAGAAACAGAATAACATAGTTGGCGTACGAGACCCGAGTTACTGGAAAACTAGCACGAGGACGACCCCGACAGACCTGGGAAGCTGGAGTGATAGCGAACTTAGCTGGAGTGATAGAGGAGCGATTAAGTAAGTAAGTGAATCGTCTTCTTGATTTTAAACGAGATGTTAAGTTACACTTCTATATCAAAACCCTAACTCCTTGTGATTTTCATGACGTCATCATAAATGTGTTATTATTGTACATTTTACCAAGATTGATAGTATAAATCAGGAAAGCTATCAAATTGTAATAATAGGATTAAGTCAATCTCAATCAACGTTGCCATTAGAGGATCATAAATGCAATCACGACTATAAATCTCTCATAGTTAGGATTTAGGTAAGCAGAATGGAAATCAGGAAAGCTATCAAATTGTAATAGTAGGATTAAGTCAATCTCAATCAACGTTGCCATTAGAGGATCATAAATGCAATCACGACTATAACTCTCTCATAGTTAGGATTTAGGTAAGCAGAATGGTCCTCAATCATTTGTATTGTTTTAAAAATTTGCGTTATTCTCGATTGTAAATAGATTTATAATTTGAAAGCAGTTTTTTCCTTACCAAGAGAGTAAACCTAAATAACTTCCATAAAAGAAGCTAGCGAACAGGAAGACCAAAGGAATCCTGTTATTTTTCTCAGGCCCGGACCAAGTAACATTCTCAGGTACCCTTCTACATGTTAATAATTTCTTTCAGCTCTACCATCGCTTATACGCCTCGAAGTGGAATATAGATATGAATTTACTCTACCATTAAATTTATTTTTCCAGTAGCTAGTCATTTGGCCGAAGTAGCTACTAGCCATTCGATTGAGTACCTCAGCAACACTTTAGCGGGATTGTAGTCCAACCTACAAATTGATCAAATTTACCTACTCTTCGGTGTCAGTAAGTAAAATTACCACCAATTTGGAGTGATGTAGTATAAAGATTCCGCCATAAATTTTGTTTCAACGCAACGTTTCCCCACACAATTTATGTGCTCGTCAACGAATTGTTAAGTAAACCTAGATATTTGGCAACTCCGGCCAAAGAGTTGCTGAGCTCACGTAGCAGTGAGTGAGAACATTTACAAACATAAAGGAAAGACTATAATCAAAATAGAAAATGTTATGCCTGTTGTATTACGGTATTAGATTGTTAATTTCTTACCCTAGTTCAAGCTGTATCCTGAACAATATATGATTGGTAGTAAGTGGTGCAAAACTCATAGTACAAACAGGTTATTTCTAGTACTTGTTTCGTGGTATGTGACAGTGAAAACGAAACTACATTGCATTATTATACGATTTGTTTAAATGAATTATTTGAAGCTTAAAAGGAAACAAATAGATGTTGTTTCTTATCATATTCACAGCTTTTGTTCTTCCATCCTACGGACGTAAGTAATAGCTATTCAAAGACCTAATACAATAAGGCAAAATTCAGTTGGGAGAGAGTGAATATGTGCTGCTGCTAAGCTTCAGCATCGAGCGTCGATTTTAGATTACCTATTGTGTCGTTAGAAGTTTTACTGAAACATTTAGAACTAAAAATGCTACCCTCTTCGTAGCCCTATTAGTTTCTGAGTTGAGCTCCATCGATAAAAGGACGGACAGATGGGAAGACACTATTTATGAACATTTTAAGAGGTATCGCAAAAATATTTCGAACGACACCTCAACCAGTTTCGTAGCACTAGTAGTACCTGACGGACTGATAGGCAGACATACAGTCATGAGCTATGACTCTTTCTTCTTATCTACCCTTCTGTTTCAACGCCCTCGTAGTCCTATTAGCTCTTGAGTTAAAATTCTGTCGACGGACAAACGGAATGACATATGGCCAGTCATTATCTATGCGTCCTTGACCTTGTCTCCCCGACACCTTTTCAACAACACCTCAATGATCAGAGTAGCTCTTGTGGTTTTTGAAAAAAAAAAAGTTTTCGACAGACATACAGATAAAGCGGTAATATTAGGCTTTTCAGTCTTAAATGCTGAAGACCTAAGGATTGCATTTTTTTACGGATCTGATACTGTATAAATCAATGCCTCGATTATAAAGTTTTTCTAGATTTTAAAAATAAAATAATGTCTAGAAATCATAAACCGTAGCTTATAATACTTCTGATGATCATTTAGTTGAATATAATAAAGACAAATAATGTTAAGTAACTAGGACACTGAAACTTTAAAAACATCGAGAGTGTCTGTGAAGTATATTCTTTACCTACCCTACGAATATTTATTAAGATATTGAAAATGTATTAAAGTATAGACTTGCCTGCATTAAAGTATAGACCCCATTTGTAGTTAAAATAGTTGTGTTGCAAAACTGTATGTATGATCATTTGTAGTTGGAGCAAACTTGCTGCATGATGAGTTGATGTCAATTAGTGTTGTTCATCAATTGGGTGCTTTGGCATTAGAATTGCATTGAAATATGAACTAATGACACGTAATAGAAGAGCAAAAAAAAATAAGCTAATACATTATGTGGGTCAAAATAAGTATAGCATTCTCACCGAGATTAGCTCAAACCAGAGAAAGCTCAATATTTTTTCTTATTTCTGTGTCACTTTACAGACGGACCTTTATATCTGAAATGCATTATATATGTTCATTGTTCAAAAGTTACACAATTGTTCATTGTTTATATACCTCTCGTTCTCACGCCACGAAGCACATGATTTTCAGAAAGAAAATAACTAAAGCGTACATTTAAAAGTTCCTAACTGGAATTAAGAATTAATAATATTAATTTCATAGTGACCCGTATATTTTTTTAAAAGTAATCGTATTCAAGAATACGAAACTAATCCAAAACATTACTTTCACATTGGATTGACCAATTTACGTAAATCACAAAGAAAAACCAATGATATGAAAAATTGTTTCATACAAGAAAGTGAACGAACGGAAGATAACAATAATTTAGTTGCTGAATTCACATGAGGGGTCTTATGTTGTTCTATAATTAATATGCTTACCGTAATACTAAAAATCTTTGAAAAATGAATGTTATGACAATGTGTGTACTTGTAGCTCTCCTATTACATTTATTAACAGTTGGGAAATAAGTGGATTGCTTATCGACACAATTTTTACGTTACACATTATTTTTCATAACAAGAAAGTGATCTCTGCTTTTATTGGGTACGTTTAGTAAATGTTATTCCCTACCGATGTATTTAAGTTTCGTCTACCTTATTCAATGTACAGAGTGATATTTCACAATAATATTTAAAATTCGTGTTAATTGAAGCATTTATGCAATGTAAGGGCTAATCACAAATGAAAATAAACACTAAATTTATGTGAATGTCTTGTGTGTTGAACTTTATTGAGTTTTGAATTGATAAATATTGATATAACTTAAAAACAACTGCAGAGATTTATATTTTCGTAAGTTTTAGTTATTCATAGATATTACCTTGAATGTTATCATTAAGCGGAAAATCTTCGAAGTCAGTGAAGGCAGTTCTTATTCCAGCGGCATCTGAAAGAGCACTTTCATAAATTGTAGGAAAGCACTAGTTATAATTCAAAGTATTTTTTTACATTCCATTTTAAAACAAAATTTTTGTTACAAATTTTATTATTTTTATAGTTTACTATGTATTATATTGTATCCAATTCCATGGTGGTCTGTTGTAAAATATTAATTCGATGCTTTTGTAGAATGTAGATGCATTTAGGTCAAGTTTAAGGTCTCAATTTTTACAAGAATTTTGTACCCAATAGTTGCAAGTTTCGAAATGTAAAAGTTCTTGTCATCTTTTATACATGATGTGAGCACTCTTAAATATATACCACATGTTATTCTGAAATTGAAGGTATATGATAATAAATGTATACACTGCTCGAAATTGACGCTTTTTCTTATCACTTTATATAATAAACGAATCATTAACGATTTCTGTTAATCAAATACATTGGCTTTCGCAAATTAATGTATTAATGCATTTTTTATATTCAAGGCATAATTTGTATTATTAATATACAAAACAACAATCACAATACTTTTGTGTTTAAAAGAAAAAAAAATATTACTTCTTATACTTTCCTATTCAGTATTCCTAATATTATATTTTAAAATGTCACATATATTCTATCACACCTAAAAATTATTGAGGATTGATTTAATAGTGATCATAAGGAATTCTTTGATTCTGATTTTCGAAACCATTCTGTCGATTATCGTTTGATATTAATTGTACATATAGGAGAGAACTATTCTCAAGATTTACATAATATGAATATTAACAACTATAAATAAAATTTATGAGAAAGCTGTCTATATTTTTGGCTTTAAATTTATTTGAATCAATTTTGAACAGCTACTATTAAACGCCTCAATACCTGCCACATATAGTGAAAAACTGCATTTTTAATTGTCCATTCTCCAAATATTCTTTATTAGACACCACATAAGTATGTTCGTTGTAAATATAAGATTACCACAGGTCTGCAAAATCCAATGACTTGAAGATTGCCCTCAGCATTTCAATCGTTCCTTGTGTTTTCTGTAGTGCTGAACTTTAAAATAACATCCATTTTTCCCTATCACGTATTATTTTCTTATAAAAATCAAGGAAAAGTTTAGAATAAAGCTCTCCGATCAGCAATGAGAATTTATGACATCTTAATGTACGTGACTTACTCGCTTAAAATTTTGTGAATAGTTTCCGTTATAATTATGTTGAAGAAAATATATGAATACCCGAAGTTTTCGAACTTAGATACCGTCGATATTTGCATGCTAACTGCGTCAATCGATATCTCTAAAATTGAATTCGATACTTTCTCGAAGCTTAATCCAGATCAAATAAAATATTGGAACTGAAGAAATAAAAAGTTTGAGAACCCCTTTTTTGTTACGTTACCCTTATTTTATTTATGTTGAGTGGCCACTCCTGTCTATTGTCTTTTGTTGTTGTTCAACTTATGAAATAGGCGTATGTTGCGTGGAGTATGGATCCATGAAAGTTAGAACGTTAACTCTTTGAATAGATATGAGCGTTTAAGTGTAGTCATTAACATATTCTAAGTAAGTCCCTTGTATTCCTGCAAATAAAACGGTAATAATATCAATAACCGCCAAACTTAAAAAACAATACCCGGTCTTATTGACATTAGCATGTGTTTTTTTTTCTTATCCAGAAACAAAATGACCTCAGTCGAAAGTATTAGTACAATAGCTTTTCTCTAATTATCGCAGCAAACCTAGGGATTGTGTTAGTAGGTTCTCTTTTGGATTTGTTTTGCCGAGTACGGCAGGAAATGTTCCAACTCAACAAGAAAGACAGCCCCGAAGGAACATATGATGCCCCCACTAAGCCGATCTTTTATCCCATAAATAAATAAGACCTCATACAATTCTATACTAACCCAGACAAACTTCGTTGACACTTTATGTCTGCACCGGGAAAAAAAACTTCTCAATTCAAAACACCCCTCTCAACTTACCCTTCATCCCTTCAGAATGTTCCTAAAACTTCCCGCAATACACCAGAAAGCTTCCTTGATATAATCTTTCTTAGGTGAAACTGTATGCTTTTGAACTAAATACATAAGATAGAGCTCTTCATTCAGTGGTAAAGCACCAACTCAACGCTCTCAGAGTTTAACCCCTCCTCAACACTCCCTTTCTTCCTAGTTGCACCACTAACCTCCCTTTTGGTGTATGCATTTAAGAAGTGAAGAAAAGTTACCATAAACCTTCTACAAATAATGTAAGTGGGACATGCTTTATAAAGGATATTCATTGTGAATATATTATGACTGAAAAAAAAAACAGTCTTCAAGAGCTCGTGTATACATATATACGAGCTAAGCTTACAGCTTAGTTTCGCATTAGATCACACATATTCACACATACACAAAAAAAAGTCACTATATATCGGGTACTACACGTTTTCAAGTATAAAGAGAGCGAAGTTAATGTGTTCAGAAAGTACAAGTTTGAAGAGACAGTCGTGACACGTATCGGACAAAGCATCAAAACTGGAGAACAGCTAACTGCTGTAGCTAGATTTTCGGAATTTGAAATAATAATAACTAGATAGCGTGTAAGTACAAGGTGGGAACATGGATGGAAATGTGTTGAAAATGCAGAAAAGAAAGGGAGCATAGAGTTATTGAAGGTTAAGGCCAGGTTTTATTCTCGCGCTCAAAGCGTGAATAAAGGCATTCTCCCACAAACGGCGTGTTGAGGTGCTGGTCGTAGGGGATAAAATGTGGATTATGGCAACCATGAAAGATAGATCAAAATTGGTGTTGTGGGACTCGATGTGCAAGGAAATTGGGGTATCCGGTTTGTTGATAATACAGAAGCGACGATGTTTATTAATTCGAATGTTTA
Organism: Lepisma saccharinum; assembly: GCA_022664845.1. Taxonomy (NCBI): domain Eukaryota; kingdom Metazoa; phylum Arthropoda; class Insecta; order Zygentoma; family Lepismatidae; genus Lepisma; species Lepisma saccharinum. The sequence continues at coordinate 1,401 of JAGDQP010028571.1, read as the reverse complement.
GAGCACAACTTGTTTCCCCCACATAAAAGGCATCACAGAACTTAAAGGTTATGATGTATATAATAATAGGGGTGTGGCATGTACCCTTGGGATTGAGGGTGTACCGACCATTAGCAGTATTGATAGTGATTGTGGGAGAAGTGATACAAATGGAGCAGACCTTACATCTGGGTCTCTGGCATGTATGGGCCCCGGTTTGGGGTGGTGGCAAAGAGAGATTAGTACGGTCCAAGATGTTTTAAGATTAGGTGGATGTTGAAAAACTAATCTAGGTTTGATGGGGAATGTTGATCTTGTGTCTGAGTCAGATTGCAGAATGTGGAAATGGGAGTATAGGATTTTTTTGACATTGGTTAGTTTAGGATGGAACTGGGTGATTAGAGCCGGTGGGTTGGATTTTTGAGTGGGTTGAGTGTGTGAGGATGCACGGCGGATCTGTTTGGTTACAAGGTTAGAAGGGTAGCCTCTTTTGACTAGAGCCTCCTGGAGGCGTTGGTTGTAAGTTTCAGCAGCAGAGGTGGTGAAATTCAGGCTTTGTCCTCTGAGGGCAAGGGAGACAGGAATTGCTCTCTTAGTGTGAACTTGAGTAGTGTAAGTTCTGCATAAGGTTTTCTGCATAAGGTTGGTGGGTTTTATGTGAACGGAAGTGGTCAGAGTGTTATTTTCTAAGGTGATATCCACGTCAAGGAATGTGACTCTTTTGTCGGAAATGGACCAAGTGAACTGGACAACACTGGAATGTCTTGAGACTGGTTTCACCATAAGTCTATAGCATCATTATATCGTCCAAGAATCTTATCCAGAGTAGAGGGGTCAAAGGTTGAGTTTGCAGGAAATTATGTTTGAGCTTGCCCATAAACAGATTAGTATAAGAATGTGCCATTCTCGTACCCATGGCTGTGCCTCGGATCTGAAGGTTGTGTTTGTCGTCAAAGGTGAAGTAGTTACATGTGAGAACTAACTTGGCTAGGTTAAGAAGGAAAGCTGTGGTTGGGCTATGAGGTTTCGGTCTCTAGTTAAGGAAGAGTTCCATAGCTGCTAGGCCATATCCACGATCCCACCTTGTACTTATACGCTATACAGTTATTATTATCTTAAATTACGAAAATCTACGCGCTACAGCAGTCAGCTGTTCTCCAGTTTTGATGCTCTGTCCGGTACGTGTCGCCACTGTCTCTTCAAACTTGTACTTTATGAACACATGAACTTCGCTCTCTTCCTCTATACTTGAAAACGTGGAATACCCGAAATATAGTGACTTTTTTATGTGTGTATGTATGTGTGATCTAATGCGAAACTAAGATGTAAGTATTATCCTTTTTTTCTCCTTCACTTATCTTAGATTTTCCTTTTGTATATATATATATATATTGTATATATATATATATATATATATATATA
>JAGDQP010028570.1:8231-24042 GCA_022664845.1 Lepisma saccharinum | reverse complement strand
GATCAGCGAGATGGTCAATGATCAGACAGGCCTTGCTACAACGACGTTATATTTGAAAGTTCTTACAAAATATTCTACACTTAAGTTTTACAAGGAACTCTATTTTCAAATGAAACAGACTCGAAGCCAATAAGTGAAAGACCACTCTAGAGGTTGAGTGCGTAAGATGGGCAGTGTGTTTGACATGTGCGTGTGGCATAGGAGCACGGAACATTAACACCCAAGCAGACACAAAGGGCTGCGACTAGCTGAAATCCGATGACGTCGTCAATGCTGCACGATACTGCGAGTCGTCGACTGTTCATTGCACAACCATCGAACGCACATGGACTGCGTAACTGTCTACGGGTACTGTTCTTCTGCATGACAACGTCAGACCCCATGTTGCGAAGGTCGCGGTTACAACACCGCAATTTTTTTGTTGGGAAATATATTTGGCCATCCTCCATACAGTCTTGATATAGCACCCTGTAACGTCCCCGTTACTTGTAACCTATCATACGCGCATGAATACAAGATTGTTATTCTTTAAAAATATGATGTAAGAAACTTTGATTCAAATATATATAAAAATGTAAAGAATTGTATATAAAAACGAAAAATGTATTTTGAATTTCATAAAAAGTGCTAGTGCGCATGAATATTGCTCTGGACTATATTTCAGTAGTGTAAGAATATTGTAATGAGCCATTTGTACATAAATGGCGAACCCGGAGAGAATAATCACTTTTCTCTGGTCTTCGGCCCAGACCAGACCTCTGGTTTGTCTCTCCGGGGGCAAATCAGAGCAACAAAAATGTCATGCTCTATTTTGGCATTGTTTTATTATCATTATCCCTTTCCTCATATTCTCCTTCTTATCTTGCTTCTTTAAATCTGGTTTATTCTCTTTCCTCTCTATACTTCATTCTTGGCATCTTCCTATTACCTATTCCTATGACTGCTGACCGTGTCTAAGCAATGAGACGTGCAGTAGTCCCCAACCTATTACTGGCTGCTAATGTGTCTAAGCAATGAGATGCATAGTGGTTCTGAACTTATTTCCGGCCGCTGGCTGTGTCTAAGAAATGAGACGTGTAGTAGTTCTCAACCTTCCTTGGCTTCTATTGTGCCTAAGAAATGGGATGCCGGCCGGGTAGCCTTGCGGTCTGAGGCGTTAGGCCAATGGCTCGAAGGTTCCGAGTTCGAGTCCCGACAGGGGCATGGGTGTGGATTTTAACTGGCTGTAAATGGACGAATCGTGACGAGCCGCAGTCAAAAGTTACTAAAATGACCCATATAAAGTAAAGTTTACCAAAAGTTGTAAGAAATGAGACGCGTGGAGGCCCTCAATACCGCTATTTTCTTCCTTTATTTACTTGTACTAATTTAACTTTCTTTTTCAACAACGCATATTGATTCATAACGCGACCTCAGCCGTGGCTTACGTTGGAATAGGGTATAACATAGGGCTCCCCTTTAAGACCATCAGCCTTCCTCCGTTTCAACCCTGCAACTTTCAGGTCTGAACAAATGAAGAAGACCTTGAAGGGATGTCGGGTGACCTCACATCATAACGTGCGAAATGCGTTGGAACAGTAGTTTTCACAGAAACCGGCACATTTTTTCACCAAAGTGGTCATGAAACGAATTCACCGCTGGGACCGTTGCCTTAATGCTGGAGGGCATTCTTTCTAGGTCTATCAAAGCCCGTGAGCATGTACATTGTCCCTATATCATATCTGTTGCATATGACGTCCGTGTTTAAGTTTCATTTGAAAATACTTAACAGAAAATCCCTCAGTTAAATGCAGTACGGAATGAACACATTAGAACTTTGTATTATCTTCCATCACTTAAATTACTACTATAAGTATTTGTTTACAATGTGTATGTGCTTAAAAAAATAAACTAAAAATATGTCACATTACCAGTCAATCAACAAGAACAATCTCTACAAACGAAATGCCAACTACAAATGCCTTATTCATTATCACCTCCCGTAACTAACAATATAGGACTCCTCCCCAAAAAGGATCAGAAAATAAATTTAAGAATCGAAAATAACATGTTCATTCGCCATTTTCAATTGAACACATTCGTATGCTTCAACAAACTTCTTTACAGTGTACCCAAACTTTATCCCAACACTAACAGACAAAAAATATCACATTTCAAGTAAAAAAAAACAGCTCAATTTTACGTTTCTTGATTAATATTTTTCGATGATCTATGCCTACCACTTTCAAATATATATATATATCAATGATAACATTGCAAGGACTATTAAGTTACAATAAAATCTCAAAACGGCGTAGCAAGGTTAGTTTCGATTCACTGCTCGAAATAACCTTTTCCGGGAAAGGGCCTTGATCTATGAACCCATCCCGGCATTTGCCTGGTGAAACTGAGCAAATCCTCGAAAAACTTCGATCAGGATGGACGGCAGCAAAGCTCCAACCTCTCCAGTGCGGATCGTAAGTCCGCGACACTGACAACAGAAGGGTGAGTCACGGAAAATAAAATACAAATTAAAGGAACCGTACAAAATGAAAATTTGATACGGAAACAGCTCCCTAATATAAATCCATTTTATGTCATCTGAGTTAATCTTTATTTAAATTTGATTTTACGAAGTTATATTTCATAAATACGTGTATTTTCTTTCCACTTCTCCACAAACGCTGCCAATTTGAATCCTACTCTGATATAAAATAAGGACGCCATCACAGCCCGACGAACTGGTCCTCTGGAAGCTAAACCAGAGATAAAGAAACGAGACTTAGTAGACAGGTAAAAAAAGGGCTGGTGAGTCACACGCTCGACCTTGTTTATCTTCTTTTTTTCTTCCAAGTTTTGATCGATTACCTTGTTCTAGTCATTTCCAAGAGGACGCTCAGAGTTTCCAGTCACTACGAAGGTAGCAGGCTATCTCTCCACTACTTGCTGATGCCATGATTCTACAACATATAACCCTTCCTAATCTCGGGGTGGCCAAAAGGCTAGCGCGCTTGCTTACTGTGCGCGTGGCCACGGGCTCAATTCCCGCCGGGGATTCTTAAACGGAGTGGTTCGGAGCCAACTTTACCAAAACTTCGAAGCTCACCAGCTCATTTAGGACGTTAATAACAATTCAATCAATATAAGACTCCTTCCTTAGATCTTTGCCTCTTAATCGAGAGGGGGGGGGGGACTTGCCGATGTCACACATCGCCCCGTGGGGAATGATTGATCCAATTCCAGAAGATTAAATTGCTTTAGTTTTTGAAAAGTCAAACATATTCCGTACTTAATAATAATGGCTGGAAGTCCATCAACGTTTTAACAATATGCTCATCTTAATGTTCCTTGCATCATTCACCACTGTTATATTTTTTTGAAAATGGCCATTGGTCCTCACTAATATATTCTACTATCGAGGATTTGAAACTTGATAGTTTGTAAGAAAATCTCTCCGCTTCGCAATTCATTGATGATGAAATACCATTATTCAAAAACCTTGTGACGCCTTAATGCACTTTGTTATTAACAACGAAAAAGTACTAATAAAGAAAAACAAAACCAGTGAAAGAAAACACTTTCAACTCAATAAAAACTGACAGCAATTAATAAATCATATGAAAATTCAACAAAAGAACTGAATAAAAACAAACGAAATAAAATATATGTTTTTTTAAGAAAACAATTGCCAAAACTCAATATTCAAAAAACTTCTTTTACAGTTCTTCCTCTGACGACTAGACTTACGAGCATTCGTTTGAAACATCCATCACTGACACCGCACAGACACACAATAGCTAACAATCCTGTCGCACTATGTGCTTCGAGCAATGAGATCATTCTCCTTTGGCTGCAAGAACTCTTCGATTATGCCTTCTACCATCTCGTTTAGGGTGTCATTCAAAACTTCTATGTTCCTAAAAAAGAATATCAGAACTGTATTAAATACGATTATTCTAGCGGAAGTTGAAAAACGACAATACAGAGTCCAATCACAGTATATGACCACTATAACTGTGCACATATCCGAAATTTCGTAAAGAGAATCGAGAAGAAAAATATTCCACACCCGGCCTCGACTATCGGCCAGTTCGGTACCGATTATGGAGACGCACCGAAAGATCGATGGTCTGGAAAACGAAACAACGTTCCCATGGCGACGGTACACTAGTGTTTACTCGTACGAAATAAATTCTGAATTATATTTAATGCCTTTAGGCAACTTTGGCTCAGGCCGAATGGATGATGGGAGAATCGGTGGAACGAACAAAGTGGGAAGAAACGGAAAAGACCAGAGAAAATCCACGGTGTTTGTTCACCACAAAACCCACAAGGCACAAGCCGGGATCGAACCAGGACCCCTTTATTCGTACGAGTAGCAGCCTGATCACCACCACCCCACAAAGTGGGAAGTGCACTCTGTCGATTTGACTTCTCCCAGCTGAAGGACTGAATGTCTCGGACTTCGCACTATCTGATGTCCATCCGTTCTACACGCAAGGAATATACCTGCCCCATGATAACTGAACGGAGATATGGTCATGTAATGATCTAAAATATTGATGTAGTTTTGGTGATTCATGGATAGGGGCATCACTGCTCAGAGGTACTACGCCTGATACTTTCAACTGACTACCACTGTTGCGTTGTCATGTCTAATTTCTATTGGCTGATTTGAAATGTCTAAATGTATGACCTTGATTTGGCGTATCTGAAACTCAGATCGTGCTCGTATTCCGCAAGTAATGGGGCCATATTGTTGTGTGTGTCCGTAACACTATTTATTTTCGATTTGTGTGTGAGCGAAATCATAGACCTCATAATAGGGTTTTCGTACAGGAGCACGTGATTGTGAATTCATCGGCTAAGTAGCTCTGGCATAGACCTCATATTATTCTGAGTTCAATGCTAGAGGTACCTAGCGGATGAATTCAAAATCACGTACTCCTGTACAAAAACCCATTAGTTTTAGTGCACACAGAAATGCGGAAGAGTGCTAAGTCTATCTATTATGAGGTCTATGGTGAAATGATGTTTGGATTATAAAGGTAAGAATCGATAGTAATAGGCTTTTAAAGAGAACGACCCGCCACTTTTTGATATAACCTGGGGGAGGATTGTTCTTCAAAATTTGTTTCCTGTTCGTCGTTCATTTTCTTTTTTCAGGTATGTTTAGAATTAAGTTTGTAATTATATCATATATTATTCGCGGAGGAATATTGATATTATTACTCTTTTCTGTCTGAAAGATCATTTGGAAATTAGCAAATTAAGAAGAAATGAAATTGTTGATCGCGATCTTTACACTATTTATTCAATATTTGTTATATGCACTGTTGTTCGTTTACTGTTATTATTTCTCCACCAATTTTACGTTTATAATAAACCAATTATTGAAAAGAGCAGTCTTTAGTATGGATGCAAACATGCTGTTAATTTAGACCGTGTGTGTAAGGCCTTATCGTAACAGGCTTTTGAAGCTCCCGGATTCTTATTCGGCGGTATCAATTCCGTTTGTTTGCAATTGTTTATTGTTTAACTTTAATTAGTTGTTGATTGGAACTAGGACTCATGCTGCCTGACGAAGACTGGATGGGCGCCGGATATCTCAAAACCTTCAGAGGAGGTTTAACATAACAAATTTCACGCTGATTAGGCAATCATACAATTACTGTCGATGGGGTCAAACGCTTCAATACTCCATCGCCTTGCGGGGACATTGTCGCAAAAATTATCTGCTCTCTGCGTGTGCTACGCTACGCTTCAAAGCTTATGAAGTTGAAAAATCCCTGTCGTTAACGAAAATAACTGAACTAAAAACTATTTTCTTTAAATACTCGCGACAAGTAAAGGATCTGGTTAAACTACTGAAGATCTATATTTATCTTTTCGAATTTTGTTTCAAGCATAGAACAGAAGGCGCATGTATAGTTCTCATCAGTCTTTAGATCTCTATACAAAAGCCATACGCTAGGTATGGCGCCCGAACAGGGACAACGTCCGTTATGACGCCCGAACAGGGACAAAGTCCGCTATAGCGCCCGAACAGGGACAAAGTCCGCTATAGCGCCCGAACAGGGACAAAGTCCGCTATAGCGCCCGAACAGGGACAAAGCCCGTTATAGCGCCCGAACAGGGACCAAGATAGTTAAGGCGCCTGAAAAGGAACTAAGTCAGTTTTCATAAAGAATCGTTGCTGGCGCGAATGGTAGGACGGACGGAAAGTGAACTACCATTGACTACATGAAATCAAATCCATTCAGGTCAGTTTTTAGCATCTGCGCTACCATCAACTAACATCAAGATCGTCCGCTTGGAATTTCAAATAACTCCAAACAGCTTGTTACCGGGATGAAAGTGTGGGTGGTGGAACAGTGGCAGTGTGCAGCATTGGTCTACCACTCTGGAAGCAAGCTACCTCCTTCGAGGAAGTGATTCAAAACTTCAAACTCCGTTCCGGTAAGTGGCTAAATTCAGAAAAGTAGCTTAGGTATTGTACGTATGTAACTTCTGCATACATGTGAGTGAGTGGTCATGCAAAAAGGGACCTTATGTAAGAAACACAAATTGAGAAAATGGTGTTCAAAAACTCACCTCCACCGTCAGCTGATGGCAAATTTATCACCGCTAATATTTTAAGTAATTGCATGATGAATTTTATTGAATGTAAACTGATGCCAAAAATAACCATGTATTGTATTTAAGAAAAAAAATCCTTTTACCGATAAGAAACCTTTCTGCGTAACCGGTTTCACATTAACATTTTTGCTACTTTTTTAAAGCTCACCAGAGACTGAAAAATATTTGTATATGGTATTAAAACTTTGCTACGCTATAATGTACAAATAAAAGAGTAAAAATGAATTAAAATATAGTAATTACCTCCAAACATGCTATGCGGTTCGAATCCTGATCGGGTCGGTCACATTTTCTGAAAATCTCTTAATTTTTTTTTTTTTTTTTTTTTTTTGTTCAACTGAATTTATTGGTTTCCATCGACATTAAGTACTACAGTACTATTCATAAGATACAATATCAGAAACAAAACAACATGAAAGAATGGATTTAAATAAATAAAAACACATTATAGTTACAATAATTTCACTAAACCGGCTTACAGATAGTCAACAGAGTAAAATGAGCCTCTGTTAATATATTTCAAACTTTCATTTTTGTATTTCAAATTTCTTAAGATATTTCTAACCTTCATTGGTAAGTTTTATTTCCTTAATTATAATCTATTTTAAAAACTAGGACGTTCTCTGGCTAATAAATTGTAGGTTGTTTCCACTTTTCAAGCCATCATAATATATGGAGGGTCTTTTAACTATATTTGTCATTGTCTTATAGTAGATAATACACGTGACTGTCAGTACATTTACTTGGCTAAACATCGCTCAATAACTATTATGTGTGAATGTCTTAGTATTGATTCTAATAACACTTTCGTGACGCTAAAAAATCTTAATTACCTCAGCTGAACCGCTCAAAATGCAATGCCGTATTTTATGTAAGAGTAAAATGAGGAATACTACAGCAGAAAGGTAAATCTCATATCTAGAATAATACAGCGGTCCAAAAAATATTTCCATTTGCATTTTTTACGCATTTCTTCACATATGTCAATATAAATCGGCTTTAAAAGTACAGATGCGCTAATGCTAGTTACTGTAAAAGAAAGTAACAGTTAACTGATTACTGTAGACTGGAATTCCTATTATAGACATCGCTTTCCATCGATAAATCTACAATGAATTGCCTACCACGTGCACAAAATATGGATTATATTTATTACGCATCTTCAAGACTACGTGTTTAGTTTTATTTATTTTCATTTGTGTTGAACAACTTAATTTCAACGTTGCCTTTGTAGGAAAAAGTGTGTTACTAAAGGTTAGCATTTTTATTTGTTTCTATCTTGTTTCATTATCCACCAGAGGTAATCTGTGTGAGCACGACGTTTTGACCTCTGCAGGCAGATGATTTCATTGTTGCTTCTCTAGTTCTTGACGACTGTTGCTGATTTTCTCTATTGATCCATAACATTAGTGTGTTTGCAGGCTTGAATATGCTGTATATTGTGTTTCTAAGTCATCGAGATAAGTCAAGGAAACAGAGCAAGATTTTGGACAATGAATTCAGAAGGAATATCCAATAGCAAAATTAATAGACGGCTTTGGATTGATCATAAACAGTCGGAAATGAACTAAAAAAAAAGTAAACAGAACTTTCGAATGTGAAGTTTAAGATATTGATGCGGTCGCAGAAAAGAAAACCAACCCCATAATGAAAATGGGAGCACAGCACGAAAGAAATCTGAGTTCACGGCAGATTTCTTCTACGATGGAACAAGAACTGGGACATAACATTTCACACCAATCAGTGCTGAGACCTTTCTCGGGGAAAGAGGGGGCATTACGAAAAGAGAGACTGCAAGAAGTCACGTTTGTCGAAAAAGCACATTCAGCACAGATAAGGGTTAGCTGACATCAACATTATCCAACTAAGGATTGGAAGAGTGCGATTTTTTCAGATCCAAAGATATTTACTGTTTGTTAATGGTGACAGTTTGAAACTGTAGATGGAATTAGGGAAGAAGTTAAAAAAGCAGTGTGTTGTGGAAGCGAAGTTCAGCGAAAGTGTGGTGTGGGAAGGAATATTTTTCAAAGGGGAGGGATGAATGAAGATTTGTATACTAACAATCGATAAGATTAACTATGCAAACCTTGAACCATTCATATTTCACGATGATATTACCAGTTGTCAACAATGTATCCCACATCTGGTCATTCAGCAGTTACACCATAATTCACCAGATTGGAATCTTTTTTAGATTTGTGGTCGGGTATGGCTTCAAAAGGTTATAAATACTGCTCTACTTGTAATAAGAAATAATGTACAAAATTGTTTGTGTTTGGTATCAGAAAATTTAGCTTAGTAAATGTCAAACTTTGTACAGTCAATGCCACAAATAGTTCAAGCGCTTAAAAAGACTCCATGTGGATACACAAAGTACTAACCATAAGGAAAATCGATTTTCGGCTGATATTAAAGGAACAATATTTGATTGTTGCGTTGAAAAACATTACATTTTATTTGTTATAATTTTAATTCCATAAAACTTGGTGGGTGTATTTTTTGGTACCAAGTGTAGTGTAAAGGACCTGACAATGTACAAAACCAATGACAGCTATTTACGGAGTTTCTATCTTGATTATCCCACCGTATTTTACTCTTCTGGTGCCTAAGAATTCAGGAGTCTACATAATTCCAAATCAGTTTATTAATCGTGATTGAGGGTGAATGCTGCGATGTTACTTGTAATATAGATGCCCTCTCTCTTTTTTTTAGAATCCCTTTCATAGTTCTGTTCGATCAAGACATTATCTCTTTTTTTTTTTTGTTTGTTTGTTTGTTTAACTTTTAAGACAAGCTTATACTTCAGAGGCGACCAGCTAGTGTCGAAAGATAGACGCAAAGGCAAACATTTAACCTCGATCGGCCACTTCTAGTAGAAACCAATATACACCAAATTTTCAGTTCTAACTGAGATTTTTACACTTATTATTGCTGTGCGGCTCGTTTTTTATTTGTCTTCATTCTTGAGACATGTACGTACCGGACTGCGCATGCCGTAAATAATATTTACGATTTCTGCAAGAATTATAAATTAAAAAAAAAAAAAAAAAAAAAAACTGGCCCCACAGCGATAACAAGCCTAAACAACTGCGTTAGAACTGAAGAATTGGTTTATATTGGTTTAGACTAGAAGTGGATGATCAACATTAACTGTGCATTTCACTCTCTTGGTTCATATATTTATTAATTTTGTAATGGCATCGATCAGTCCAATATCGTTTTCAGATCGAGATCAATGGAGGCAATAGTGACGACAAATAGAACTGAAATAAATAAATAAAATTACTTACTGTTGATCCGGTGAGGCGCACAATTCTGTGTAATACTTAACCTTTGGTTCTGTTCCACTGGTACGTAAGGTAGCCACCAATCCATTGTCAAAGGTAAACGTCACCATTTGGCTGGATTTAGACACTGGAAGAACCGCTTTCTTATCAGGCTGCGAAGTATCATAGCCTGTAGTGAGATCACGAATACTCACTACCTTGTATTTGCCACTTAGAATCGAATGCGGATACTAGAAAAAGCAGACAAAAAATGCCGTTAATTAAAATACGCAAGGTAGCAAATTAATAAACGAAAAGGATTTACATCAATATTACTGAATTGGAGTTACGAACAATATACTCAAAATTAGGCTATTCTGCCTACGTTAAAAAATATATGAATAACTGGACTTGAGGTAAATAAGTCACTACGTGCCATTTTGGTGAAAATTGTGTTTTTTACAGGAATAACAGTATATGTCGTTAGACCTATTGCATATATAAGATTCAAAGTCCAAACACATCGATTAGTCCTTCTATTGGGTGTTTATAAAAGGTGTGACGTCTTGTTTAACATGAAAAAAAAAAAAAAAAACATCGTAAGTTTGAAAATGGCACTTAGTGACTTCAAGTGTTCCATTTATTATGAATATTCATATCTCTATACAATGCTCTTAACACATTAGGTATGTAAGTATTTATGAAATCTCAGACTACCTATCACAGGATGCACAACTGCTTCCTAACAACAATCGGATTGCCATGAATATATATTGTCCACTATTTTTTTTTTACAACAAACAAAGCTATATATTATATTGATATGAAAGTCTACATCCCCTTTAATTGTACGCATTCTAATTAATAATAATCACAATCATAATGTATTTTGAAAATATCAATTTTCTCTATTGTCGAGTGACAAAGTTTTTAATACAGAAACGTTCGTTCGAAAAAAAAAAAAAAAAAACTTACTACTACATATCTACGGGTTATCTGAAAAGTCATTAGATTAACTTGATAATCCCCCGCCCTCTAGAATATTTGTATTGTGTATTATCTCCACTGGCGTTAAGACAAGTATCGCACAGTTTGCCCGAACTGTCAACACCTCTACAATAGAAATGACGAGGCTGACTGTGGAGTCTGTTGCATGTCCTTGTCTGTTAACGAAAAGGTAAACTTTTGCGCCTTTTTAAAGAAGCTCACAAAAAGTGCTAGTTGCATGGTGATAGGTCTGGACTGTAGGCAGGGTGGGTGTCTCTTACTACCCTGAATGATATACGTCAACCAGTTTGAATTATTTCACATAATGCCGCCACTCTATTGAGATCCTTGACTTATGGTGGACGGCCTTTACATAGGAAATCGCGTGTGTTTTGTCTCCCCTATCTGAACCTTTCGCAGCAATCAAACACTGTTGAACGGACAAACATTCTGTGCCGTATACATTCCTCATGCGTGTAAAAGATTTCCATTGGTCTCACACCTTCCGCATATAGTAACTGAATACGGCACGCTGAATAATTCTGAAAGAATCCAACATGCTCACTACATTAAAGAACAGTTTTCCTAGGCGGAAAAAAATCTAGAGATACATCACGCCCCCACTCGCTACTGTCCATAGTGGACAATACATGTGTACATCAGTGCCGTAGTTCTAGTTTTGGACGTTACGGAATCACAACACTAGTCCAATTACTTTTCAAGCAACCAACCCTCACAGACTGTTCATTATTGTAAACACAACAAAAGAACATTTACAAATCAAAAATATTTTCGTAACCTAAATATTAATGTACTGTGTGATACTACCTCTTGTTGTTACCTAAAAATACAACAATACAGTTTGAAATGCATGAAAGTAGCACGTTCTATAATCGTATTGGATGAAGATAATGTGCGAATGTGTACGAAAATGTTAATTTTCTGAAAGAGGTGCACTTTCAGAAAGCTACAAGTATGGACTTACAAGCGCAATATATCTAAATCGCCAGTCTAAAAGTATGCTGCGGTCAAGTCATGTCTTTAAATTGAGTATACAAATTCAAAAAATAACTCAAAACAATACCCTTGTTTAAATATATTTGTCAGTTTTAAGGCAATACTTAGAAGAAGAGGTCAAAATAACCGCTTCCGCTGTTCTGTGACAGATTCTCCACTGTTTTGGGGTTAACTTCTTGTAAATTCAGTTCTTAAAACTGCAATATGATCTTGCAACTTACTTATATTTTAGAGCCATACAGGTAGTTATAAATGGCCCAAACCTATGCGATATTTGATGGAAGACGTCCCTCGGTAAGCACTTCTCAGGAAGAAGAAACAGGACTTTTGTGTAGATACCATACAGTCATTTTATGGTGAAACTAAGGAGAAACTCAAGAAAATCTTGGTCTGTATGGCAGGCAGAAGGACTCGAACCTGCGTGCCTCCTCTATGGTGAACCGGAGAACGTAAACGTAACTACTGAACCACGGGTCTGAGTTAATCTAATCAGAAATGAAAGACCATGACGGACATGAAGGTAACACCATCCTAATTCCAGTAATGGTTAACAATTATATTCTATGGATGATTAAGCAAGTATACCCTGTGCTCTTCTTATGTAATACTGATACTAAAAAAGTTAGAGCTGTGATCTACTAACAATCGCAAAGGTTCCAGTCCCTTGATAGCATTTTAGGCTGGCAACACTGACAACTGCTAGGCTTAGGTACGGGGAAACTTACAGAACGTTTCTACTGTCGAATAATGTTTAAGCCAAGTATGTCTAACTAAATGGAAGCAATTTGAATCATTTATCATTTTAAATAAAATGTATTTGGAACAACTGAACCAATCAAGAATGTTCCGGCGGCTCTGATCAAGTTTAACAGCCCTTTCCAACGACACCTCAGGCACGTCATTACACCTTCTGGTTCACGAGATATATTTCGAGGCATGTGTCGGCAACACTGATAACGAGGTGTCTGGGAATGGGAACACTCACAGCACTTTTCTGTTGTGTCAAATAATGTTTAAACCCAGTTTGATGCTGCTATGTCTAAAGTAAAGGAAGCAATTTGAAAAAAGAAAAGAAAATAGGTTGGCAACACTGGGAAATAGGGTGCCTCAGTGTTCTGTATTGTATCGAATAATATTTATGCTAAATGTGGCATAAATAGATAACGGAATGTAAGAAATTCGAACAATTGATTTTTTAACAAAAAAGTGGGTTGGCAACATTGAACTACTGCATCAATCAAGAGAGTTCTGGCAGCTCGGAGCTAGTCTAGTCGAGACCTATCCAACAACACTTCAAGCATCTCTCTATACCTTGTAGTTCCTGAGATCTAATTTCTGGACACGGACGGACACTACGAGCGGGAATAGAAGGCCCCTTTTGCTATCAAGGGACCTAAACATGAGAATGAATGCATTATTTCAACAACCAAGTATCCATCTCACATTTTGACATCCATGCACTCACAGAGTTCAGCCCACCATTGAAGTTGCGCAACCTCTCGAAAAGCCTCTTCATCACGCTGGGCTCGTAGCAGAGGAAGTAGGAGTTGTTGCTAATGTGGTGGCCATATCTAAAACAGGGAAAGAAAGTACAATTAAATAAATAATCGATTACGCAATCTATTAAACTGCCTTTAAAAAATCTCATCGAATCTTCGACTTTCATTGAATTTTTATATTTCGAACAGCAGAATCGAAAAACCTATTTGCAGTCGGCAATAGACTCGGTAAGAATACACGAATATTATGATTTCTGAAGTATATTTAACATTAGGCATCTTTAACTGCACTGCTTTTAAAGGCTACACATCACCATAACAAAATTAATTAAAAGCGGTAAGTAAATCAGATAATTCCATCAGAACAGTTTTGGCCCCTAATAAAGATTCTTGCTTATATCTACTAAATAAGCGGGACTCGAAACTGATCGTTCTCGCTATTAAAAGTCACCGCTTTGCTCTCAGAGAAACCAATGATCGATCCCTGGTATCAGAAGGATATGCGCCAATATAAAATTAAGGGGCCCATATCGATGATGGGCCCCAAATAGCATGGGAAACATTTTGCCTACATTGGACAATACGAGACAAAGATATGGGTCCCAGATCGTTCTAAAATTGCCGAGGCAGACAACCTTGCAACGAAATTTCCAGTAAACTGACTGATCAAAGTCACCAACCCGTTTTGAGGGATACGGAAGGAAAAAGAGAGGTCTCAAGCGGGTCGCGAATACGGATCGTTCGGTTAGAAATGCAGTATCTTACCGACTGGACCATACTGGCAGGGACAGGTAAAGACCAAAACAAAACGCTATAGAGAATCAGAAATGGGGTTGTACGAACTCCAAAGACAAACTAAGTTTCCCCAACCACTTACGTACTACCCTGCATTTAAACCAAATGGTTAAAATCCCTTCCACGGTAAATCAATACATTTCATGCAGAACACTGAATTCGTTTGTTATAGGTACACCAATGTAATTCTCATGTAGGGACAACATCGCATCAAGTGGGCTAAAATGGGCCAGTATTGATCGCCACTGACGACGCAGATTCCATGTGGGTCCCATGTCATCGTGTTACTGGGGATATTTATAGGGCTAACAGAGAAGTGATAATCTCTATGATGCTATAGTGTGCCATTAGTACAAGCGAAAATAGAAACTACTTTTTTTTAACTCTGCATTTATGGGCTGAACCTAATCACGACTGAGGGATGATGTCCCTCAGCGATTACTCTTTGGGGACAACGAAGGAAAGGGAAGTGGCCAGGATCTTAACTGAGGAACCGTCACAGGACTCTCCTGGTTGGACGTGAAGCAAACCGTTGGAAAATCTCTGTCAGGATAGCCGCAGCGGGGCTTTAACCGGCGTGGTTCTCAACTGCTATCCAAACGTTCATGACGTAAACGCTGGACCACAGGGGCCTGGTTAGATACAATTGGAAAGAATGTTTACTTTCATTTTCTCCTCTTTGCTTAAACTCTAGTCAGTAGCAATCTCTTGCGGTCCTAGTGGGTGATCCAAGTAGATCGAGAAAGTTCCTTCAGAACATTTACAAGACTTTTGAGTTTTGGAGAAGAGTCAAGCCTAAATTGGGAAACACGGGGCAGAGGTGGTCAGTATGTTTTTGCAGTTTCTATAGCTTTTCAAACGTAAAAACTCAAAGCTGCAGTGGGTCGAGCAAAAGTATTGGTTCAGATGGTGACGTGAGGTTCTACCGTAACATATCGAACGATCTGAAAATGGGCGGTAGCACGTCTGACTACAAATTGGGCGGCCCGGGTACAAATCCTAGCTAGAACGTTGAGGACTTTTCTTCAGTGATCCCATGCCTTCGGCTCTGAGGTGCACTCAGCCTCCTATTAAACTGAGTACCAGAGAGTGTTTTTGGTATTCCTGGGCACCTTGGGAAGGTAAAGGAGTTCGAGCGTGGGACTGATCACTCCACCTCACTTCCTGTGGAGCGCCACTTCCACATCCCCCATGCGCATCATACAAGGGATAACTTTACTTTTTTGGCCTTACTACAAAAGAAGAATCATTGTGGATTATTATACGTGGTTTCTCTTTTCTTTGCAAATATATCATGACCTTTCATTTCCTACAAAGTAAATATTATTCTATCAAAATTACAATGATCATACAACTATAGGAGAAATTCTATACTTTCGCAGAGTGTCTGCAACACCGAGGACTGTGTGTCATAATATTATGCAACAGCTGCAAGACTATATGAGATATGCTGATTGACGGAAACTCTCCTGTACTTGAGTCTCATAATCTTATGCAACAGTCCAATTTGGATGTTGGCCTCAGCACCAAAGAGGGCAAGCACGGCTCTGGGAATGTGTAGTGAAAGGAATGGAAGATGAAGAGACCACGCTCTCTAAGTTCCGTCGCCCAGAGAAGTTATCCCTGAAG
>JAGDQP010028569.1:3945-24043 GCA_022664845.1 Lepisma saccharinum | reverse complement strand
ATATTAACACGCTAGCGGCCATAATTTTGAAGATAATTGAACCAAATTTTGATATGTTGTTTCTATTCTTATAGCTCGGTTAAGTTCGTTAATGAGCAAAATCGGTCGCCATCTTGGATCCAAAATGGCCGCGAAACCATTCTTGTATATAATTCGCAGCCTAAGCGGC
This sequence comes from Lepisma saccharinum, assembly GCA_022664845.1. NCBI lineage: Eukaryota > Metazoa > Arthropoda > Insecta > Zygentoma > Lepismatidae > Lepisma > Lepisma saccharinum. The sequence goes on along the minus strand of JAGDQP010028569.1, from coordinate 23,874 downwards.
TGCAGCTAGAAATATCAAATTTGGCAACACTATACATTATCATTTGTGTGTTACGAAAATATTACATGATGCATCCAAAGACGCCATGCTGAATCCAAAATGGTGGACCTAAAAACATTTTCCAAACCGTTTGAGCTAGAGATACGAAATTTGGCATAAAGGTGCATTATGACGCGAAGTTTAGGGAAATATTACAACATTTGGGAAAAGTCGCCATCTTCGATCCAAAATGACAGCAAAAAATTACATTTTGCACACCGTTTGAGCTGGATAAATGAAATTTTACTTGAAGTTCTACGATCACAAGTAGGTCACGACAATATAAGAAAACTTTCAAAAAGTCGTCAACTTTGATCCAAAATTTCAGCCTCCAAAACCCAATTTCCAAATCATTGAAGGTAGAGAAACGAAATTTTCTTTCAAGGTGTATGACCAAGAGTAGGGTACAATAAATGGGGCAAACCTTCCTTTTTGGGGGCGCAGCCCCCGTGGGAATGTATAGATGGATACCATAGTGGTGTAGTGCTGCAGTGACATTTTGGTTAAGATAAAGGAGGCGCATCCTCTCAAAAGCCCTGAAGTTGAGGGGCGAACCACCTACTGGGGTCTGGGGGCAGCACTCCAAGCGAAAGGAAGCGAGTATATATATATATATATATATATATATATATATATATATATATATGTCTTGTGAGGTATCGTTGAACAGCTCTTGATGAATAATCTACAAAACAATAAATAGTTTCTCGATAGCTCTCATATAAGGCGATATTGGAATTTTTGAAAATACAAATAAAAACTTCGAGATCTACCTCAGCCTGTAGCCCTACCGAAATGATGTTTTTTTTTGTTCAAACATTGCATGCTAATTAATGATTGTGACAACATCACATTCATCAGAGGTAACCACACAGCTTGTAAGGGCGGTCAGATGAGGTTATATTATTTAGGACAGATTTGTCTCGTACGTGAAGCCAACCGCCTACATGTCTGGTTCATGGATGCATCCTAACTGACGAAATTCGCTACACTACAAGAACTACCATGTTGACTTCTTAGAAACACTAAGGTAGAGTGAGTCCAAGCGACACCATAAACACGCAAGGAAGCAATATCGAAGAGTAAACTTTTAGATGCAGCTATACCGAATATTAAGATAAAGTTCAAGAAGAATATAAAGAAGAAGATAAAGCTGCCAAATTATAGAACGTCTTAAATACATATCCGCCTGAAGTAGTGGTTTCACGTAAAGACTAATAACAAATAAATGAAGTGAAATTAACGTACAATGAAACCACGAAACAGTTTTCAAAAAATGATTGTGTAACATTCATACATTATATAACATCAAATAGCATGTCCCATTTATAGACATTATTGTTGAAAAAATACAATACACAAATAAAAACAGAAAATATTGTAATAAAACAATATATATATATATATATATATATATATATATATATATATATATATATAATGCCCTAAGTGATAATCTAATTTTCGAATCATGAATTTAATGAATTTTGTATTTTTTGTTATTATTATTATTATTATTTATTATAAGTAGAATTAGTAGTATTCAAAATAACAAATTTATACATACGCATATATTTATTACATAAATTCGATACCGTTCAGAAAGCAACACACGTATATCTGTCACCTAGCAGATTGCAATTCTATGGAGTAAATTAGTATAAACATAGATCAGATTTATAGTAGTTACTGTTAGATTCTGAAAACCACAATGGTAAAAATCAAGACATAAAACTTATTAAAACTTGACCACGGGCTATTCGAGGTTTTGCTAACACAAACATGCTCCTTGGTCTGAATCTTAGATGAATGAGAGCTATAAATATATTAAAAGTCAGCAAACAGCCAGTCTAGGAAACTTCAACCATTTAAACAAGGTCAACCTCCTAATTATGCTATGTATGCAACATAGACGGCGAATCTATAGTTTATAACGGAAATAAAATGCAATAAGAATGATAAGTAGAAGAAGAAGACGTTCTAAGTTTACAATTAAGATTCCAAAGTATGGCCAGGATCCAGAGAGTTTAGATCATAAAATTACAATGGAGTAATATCTATATTAGATCAGATCAAATAACAAATCATACCGTATTAGGTTACAGAAGCATATACTCTACCATCATATTTTATTACATATAAACCCCAAGGTAGACATTACCGAATATTTACAGTAACTACTAATATGGGACAGATTAAATTAAAAACAGTTTCCATCATGGATGTATCTACTGCCCAAAGTTCGTGTAAAAATGTTTATTACTGCCTAAGCAGATGCCATCGAACTGGTTTCTTTTCAACGCTCCACATACTAAGATTAGATATATTATGGGCAAGTGGAATACATAATATGAAACTCTGTTGAGGTATTTTAGCCTAAGTTGAGAATTTATCCTACTTCTATTCAGTTGTCACCACTGAGTTTGGCCTCAGAGACAGTGATCTGAATATTACGTAAAATTAACATGCGATATGTAAATTTATTTTATATTTAAATAATGTGGTTAATTAATTTCTTTCTTTTCCTTCTTTTCAATCAGCTGGCAAGCACTATTATTTTCTTTCCTCTTGATCTTTATTAATTAAGTGTATACGACGTGTGAAATTTAAATTTTTATTATTTATTCATATTAATGTTGAGTTGTATATGTGTTGAAATACTCAGTGTAATTTCTTGTACAGGCGAAATGCTACGGAAAGAGCATTGCAGTTGGAAGATTTTCGGGGCACTTGAGTGTGATGACCCCAACAAACAGCTGAACTTAACCATGTACGTTTGTTCCTTTTCTTTTTTTGGATGGATCCTATTTTGCAGGGCGGCCGAACGGTGCTATGGAAGAGGTAACCGGATGTGAGAGCTGCGGAAGCTTGGTGGAATGGGCTGATAAGTTGTTATTTTTTACTGGCTATAACCGTTCGGTTTTCACTCTGATAATCACTGTTACTTTATGAATTTCTCTTAAATTACTAGACAGCGGTCATTGTTGACACAGTGCGATACTAGCTTCAACATGGTTAGGATCAAGTAGGATAGGCTATGCGAGACGCAGTCAACTAGCTGCTACGGAAAGTTATCTTTAACTTAGTCTCCGGAAGAAAAGTCTCCGAACTTAGAAATAATTTTGAAACTTCGGGACTTGTAATTTTTGATGTAGTCGGCAAGAGGAATTACTTGTACTCTGTGGTTACTCAAGCATAGTTGGTAACAGTAAAGAGGCCAATCCAAGGAAGATACGTCATGCAGAAAGCTGAACGTAAGTGTTGTTTCTACTGAGCTCTATTACAATTTTGGATGTACTTGATTTGGGTCGATAGTAATTTCGTATGCAACCAATTTATATTTGTCAAAACCTCTTGTCACTTGCATTCTGCGTTATATCCCCCCATTTTTTAATTTTAATTCTAAAGTAAAATTGCTGTCTTTCATTCACGATTGTCACTAAACCTCAAGTCCTGTGTGTTCACGAGAACGGAGAAATATAGTTATCAGGCTCTACAACAGCGGAAAGTCCCCTTGAGTCCCCGTTTTCTCTGAACAATTAAATAATTGAGAAGTCTTTAATGAGAAGGTTAATCTGATCTGTTGAGTAATCGATTGAACGTAGGTCCTCATTCACACTCGTCGGGAGCGTAGCCTCTGAATGCTGTACACTAAAAGGTCGATAATCTCCTAATTACTCTCAATAGCATATCAGCCCATCGCCGCTATCCACCTCACTGTCGTCACTTCACGATCAACAAATCGAATCTGTAATCAATTATCTACCAAAATATATGAATTAATCTTTTGTGGTCAATTTGAATTTATAAGTCTAATACTCCTGTTTCTCTTTTCGATCTTATGCCTGTTTATCAGGAAAGTAGCATATGGACCGTTTAAAAGCTTAATAGATAAGTGTTGCAAGTATTCTAAGAAGGAGGGAAGTACAAAAGCAATACAAGCATGGTTTTACTAGCGCTGCAGAACAAGAACGTTATTAAGAAAGCAGCCAGAGTAAGACGCAACAAAGCAGTGACGCCGAATAACGGGATTTCGTAGCCACAACAAGAATAATGGCTCCCGAACAGGGACGTGATTATAAATTGTTTTACTAAAACAATACTCTCAAGTCCAATCAACTAATTGGTATAAGATATTAATTTACGTCATGTCGTTAATTTATGCTACTAAAATCAGGAAAAGAAGTAAACATGACTGAAACATGAATTCTGAAACAGAAAATTTTAGAGGCACTAGGCAAGGGAACAGAGTCTGATATGTCAGACGAACAGCTGCTGGAAACCATAAGAGCAGTTGCTGTTAATAGAAGGACCGAATCTTCTGCTAGTACCACCACTGAGTCACCGAAAATAGGCAAATAAAAAATCAGATTACTAGTACAGAAAAGTTATTGAGGGGTTTCGTATGCAACTCCCAGTATTCACAGCGGAGGGACCGGAGCTCGAACCTTGTTGCTACCTTGATGAACTCCAGGAATTTTGTGAAGAAAGGCAAATTAAGGAAGCTGATATGTTAAAATACGTGTTTCCTAGGTCATTCAGAGAATCAGCTAAATCTTGGTATAATCATGCTAAGCCATTCGTAGATTGGGCATCGTTTAAGAAATTATTCCTCGCTGATTTTTTCTCATTCAATTATACGTTAGAGATCGAGAAACAAATTCAGAGCGCTTACCAGTCGAGCGATGAAAGGTTAACTCTCTTTTCACGACGCATGAAAGAGTTGTATCAGCGTCTGGACCAACCTCCTTCTCAACAAATGCAAGTATCAGCCGTGGTCCGGAAAGCCCACCCGTCGTATAGGCATTATCTCGGATTCCAAGAGATAAAAAGATACAAAAAAATGGAATAAAAAACAGCAAAGGTTCAAAGTTACTTGCTAGATGATTTTTTGTACGAAAAAGCAGCTTGTTCGAGTAGTCAAAAGCCATGCAATCCGTTAGAAATCACTGTTCACTATTCCCAGGAGTAACCAACCGATCGCTTTGTCTAAAAAATCTTTAGATCCGGCTCTGTACAATAGAGTTACTGTTATGAATGCGGAAAAAAGAGGGGTTGATGAGGCTAAGGTACCCCAACGGAAAAGAGATGTATGTTATATTTCTCAATATCCGAATCACCGATATCTCCAATGTCCCAGGAATAAAAACAAACAGATTTCTATGGTCTCACGCAGTGAAAAGAAAAGGAAAGTTGGGAAAGAAAATATTGCTCAGAAATTACCGTATGTAGAAATAGCTATGAAAGGAATGCCGAAATTTTGCCTCATAGACAGCGGTTCGGATTTATCTCTTATCTCCGAAAGTTTAAGTAATTTGATAATAAAAATAGGTGTAAGATTATTGAAGCACGAAGATACTATTTACACTGCGACTGACAAGTCAAAAATACTAGGGGCGATTGAAATGAATTTGTATCTGCAAGGAAATAAGGTTCCGGCAAGGCTTTACATTGTAAGAGGATTAAATAATCAGCTTGTATTAGGTTCAGAATTTATAGAAAAGGCAGGCATAACCATTCATCTGTCAAAAGGTGGTGGTTATTTGAAAATTGTACAGATGATATTTCGTTTGACGGAACAAACTGGGATTACAACTTGTTTTGTGGCAGACCGCCGGAACGTTATTTTCGAAGCCAAGAAGAAAAAGAAGACGATGTCTGTTCCATTCTTGAAAACAGGTCTGGTGACACCGCAGGAGGTCATCGCCGAGAGGAACAAGAACCACTCTTTCAAAAAAGGAAAACACGGTAAACGAAGAAGATTGAACCAGCAGAGACAAAAGAAAAGGATGGAAAATATTGATGCGTCCTGAGAAGATTCCGAGAGCAGTGATTCCGCCAGAAATTTGAAGAAGGTGGTGTTGAACCCCATAAACCTGGAAGAAGGCACCCAGGCGCGACCCGTTTCAATAAATAAGGAGGATTCTGGAAATGGGACACAAGGAAAAGTAATTGGGACAGAGATTCTGCCAGGAATTCCAACCGGGGTATCGAAGGGAAAGTACCAGGGGAGAAAGAAGAATGAAACAGTACTCAGATGTCGTGCGTGGCAGGGATGGGGTGATCCGGTAGGAAGTCTTGTATATGGCACAGTCAAAAAACGTGTCAGGGATGACGCCCCCGGGCGATAAGTGCAGGGGACGAAGCATGTAAAAACTCCCCTCATAAGGTGAGCTGTCTTTGGGATTTCAGCTAATATCCTTTTAGACATTGGTTCTGCCATCACAGCCGTTTCAATATTTTTAGTTGAAAATTGGAAAGAAAGACGGGGAAGAGAGAATGAAACGCGCTTGAGAATCAGGACAGCTGACGGTACTTCTGAAGCAGTTGGCGAAATTACAGCGAAAATTTCTTTTTATGGGCATGTTTTCAAGCAGAAGTATTTTATAATTGAAAACGTGGTGAGGCCACTTGTAGGAGGACCAGACTTGTTATACCGTGCTGCCATCTGGCTTGACATCAGGAATGGACGATGTGCGGTGGACAATACTGAACTTCCTGGATGCAAATTCGAAGATGACTTCGAGGAAGGGATTTTTGCTGTTATTCAAGAAGAACCAAGCAGGAGGATATGCTAGAACTTGCCATCAGGGATGCTGATATTGAGGAACGTTGGAGGGAAAAATTCAGAGAGCTACTTTTCAGTTATAAGGATGCTTTTTTCTAAAAAAACAGAAGGTAATCTATTTAATCGAGCACACAGTTGACGTCTTCAACGATAAGCCTTTAACCCAACGTTTGAGGCCCATGTCAGAGGCGGATAGGAAAGATTTCTGCCAATTAGTAAGAAGTATGGAGGCAGACGGCGTTATTGAGAGAGGCGAAACCAGGTTCGTCAGTGCTCCTATACTTCACAGGAAGAAGTCTAATGAGCTCAAAATTATTTTAGGCGCCAGGGAAGTCAATGTCCGGACTACTATGCAGGGCCATAAGATGCTATGTTTCGAGGGCATGTTGTCGCTCCTGGGCAGGGGAAGGTATGCAACCATCTGAGCCATTTCCAACGCTTTCGAAAGCGTGCCTATTGAAGAAAACTCTAGAAAGTGCGTTGGATTCATAACTCCTTTAGGTATTTATAGATATGTTACCGGAGCATATGGGCTTTGTTCTCTACCTTTTACCCTTTGTAAGCTGATAGAGCTGGTGCTAGGTCCGCTCTATATGGTTAATGCTATTGCTTTTGATGATGGTGTTAGATTCATTTCTGATACCGTTGAAGAACACTACTCCTTACTTACTGAGAGATTTCCTTGAGAGAATGCGTCAGGCGAATCTAGCTGTTCGTCCAGAGAAATTGCTGTTGATCCGGAAAAAATATGAGTACCTCGGGTCATATTTAACAATAGAAAATAGAACTGCATTGAAGAGAGGAGAAGGATGGCTGACCAATTGAGGAGACCTAGTTCGAAGAAAGAGGTGCAAATATTCTGTGGGTACCTTAATTATTACAAATCAATTCTGCCAGACTTTGCTGAACTTTTACATCCTATTTCCAATATCCTGAAAAAGGACACCAAGTTTGCTTGGACGGAACAATGTGAGAACTCCTATCTTCTATTGAAACAGAGGCTGGCAATGGAACAGCGGCTATTACTGCCAGATTTGACATAATAATTATATTTGTTGACAGTTCGATGTACGCTTGCGGAATGATAATGTGTCAGAGAATGGAGGGGAGCAAAATGGGAGTAGTGGAGTATTCAAGCAAGAAACTGACTGGAACACGAATGGCTTATCCGAATTCTAAACGAGAGCTACTCACAATAGTTTTGGGAATTGAAAAGTATGACAAGTATTTCTCTGTCGCAGGGATTCGGATATACGTGTACACCGACCCTTCAGCTCTTATCCCAATGTTAACATCCAAGAATATTCTTGCATTTTATGTTAGGTGGATAAACCGTATCCTTAAACACAGGGTAACGCTAAAAGACTTGTGAGGCCGTAGGCACTACATAGATTACTTAAGCCGCATTAGAGAAGGTTATCTTCTGCCTGAAGATTACAAAGGAAATGAATTAATGGAATCTGTCTAACCTTTGGAGAATGAAGGAGAGACACAATACTTAAGGATAGAGAGAGAAGATGGAAATGTGATAGATTTTAAGGAACTACACTCTGGAGAGGTTGGCTTAATGGATTTTTATGATAGTAAACAGATTAAAGAAAGAAGCAAAGAGAGAAGAGATCAGCCCCAGAAAATTGAAGAGCTGGGACCTTACATCGAGAGCACTGATGAAGAGAGAAGAGGTTTTTTTGATGTGTTACCTAAGGCCGAAAATGGGGGAGAGGATGATGTTAGTTTATGGAGAAATTAACAAATAAGATAATTGAAGAGCAGAAAAACGATACTTTACTAGGGAAGTTATACAATCTGGTTAAAAAGGGAGGTGTGAGAAGCCTGAAAAAGAGGGAGAGAAGAAGATATCTTCGACACGTAGTCAGCTCCGCTATTGGTGGTGACGAGATTTTAAAGAAGAAAGTTTTCTTGGGTCCACTTAAAGAAGAAACTCAGGTGATCTGGGTTCCGGATAGTTTGAAGCATGAAGTCTTAGTTAGTTGCCATACTACCATTTATAGAGGCCATTTTGGGATAGCTGCACCATCAGTGCATCAAGGAAGAAGTATTTATGGCGGAAATTATCATCCGATGTAGCTAAATTTGTGAAATCGTGTATGACATGTCTGCGGTTTAAAAGCGTTCATGGCAAGCCTCCGGGATTTATGTCCTCGAAACCTGCATCATCCCCGGACGTTACTGTAGTATTGGACGCCCTGGAACCCATTCCCGTCAGTGGTCGTGTTAGAAGCAAATATGTACTCGTTTTCCTCGACACTTTCAGCCGACTGTTAAGGCTTTATCCATTAAGACGAAATACAGCTGCTACAGTAAGCAGATGCCTGATTGACTATTTCTGTACCAACGGATTCTAAGAGTTCGTAGTCTCAGACAATGCCCGAGTCTTCTCTTGTAACTTGTGGTCAGCCACAATCAAATAACTCAAGGCAAAGGAAGTTCATACCATACGCTACAGACCTTGCGGAAACCCTAGTGAAAAGCTGTGGGTAAATGTAAAAAAAACTTATCAGTATGTACTGTAGGGATCATAAGAGTTGGAGTGATAACCTAAAACAGATGAAATGGAGCATCAACAGTCAAATTTGTTCTGTAATTGGTTTCTCCCCCTAACCATATTTTTTATGTAGGAGAACTAAACAACACAGATGATAGGGTGATCAGCAGAACTACCCCCAGTACGTTGAGAGAGCAAAAGGCTCGTTTGCTAAGGCTCTCAAGATCGCTATGAACTTTCAAAATTTAGATCGGGAAAGCAAGCGATTCAGTACAATAATCATAGAAGACCACATAGATATAAAGTAAATGATGAAGTTTTTCTAAAATCAGAAAACATTTCTTGCGCAGTTTAAAATGAGGTTGCTGGTTTAATGCAAAAATACAATGGCCCGTTTGTAATAGAGCGTCAGATAAACAGAACTAACTTTGTCATATGTAAGCCTGGAAGTAAAACTAAGATAAAAGCAAATGTTGAACAACTGAAGCCGTCACATCCTTTATCTGAGTATGTAAAAGGAAGGAGGGACTTCACTGATTCATACAGAGAAGCTATTGATGGACCTGAGAGGGAACGCCCCAGACTGAGGTATTCAGATCGAAGAGATGCTGCTGCTGAATGAAAGGGTCACTAGGACTAACGGAATCGGCTGAAGAAGGACGACTGGAGTGACCAACCGATAACATAAGCTTGGTGAGGTACAGTTGTGAGTTGTTCTGTGGTAAGTCATTAAGAACTGCTGAACGTAGCAAGTGAGTTTGTGTCTTTAAGTGTCTGTTGTTTGACTCACAAGGGAAGTGAGTTTGGTGAGTGCGTATGATTTTACGTGTGGGAGAAACAGAAACACTGTTATTTTAATGAGAACACCCTTATATCACACACAGGGAGAGCCATTTAACTATGAGACTTTCAATGGAAAAAAACATCTTTATTATTCTGAAATAGGGGAATAGACAATGAACACTTTGTACCCCTAATACGATTTTTTTGTTGCGAGGCGGAGTGGATTTGTCAGCACTGAGTCTGGCCTCAGAGACTTTGATCTGAATATTACGTAAAATTAACATGTGATATGTAAATTTATTTTATATTTAAATAATGCGATTAATTAATTTCTTTCTTTTCCTTCTTTCCAATCAGCTGGCAAGCACTATTATTTTCTTTCCTCTTGATCTTTATTAATTAAGTGTAAGACGTGTGAAATTTAAATTTATATGTTTTTATTCATATTAACGTTGAGTTGTATATGTATTGAAATTCTCAGTCTAATTTCTCTTACAAGCGAAATGCTACGGAAAGAGCATTGCAGTTAGAAGATTTTCGGGGCACTTGAGTGTGATGACCCCAACAAACAGCTGAACTTAACTATGTGCGTTTGTTCCTTTTCTATTTTTGAATGGATCCTCTTTTGCAGGGCGGCCGAACGGTGATATGGAAGAGGTAACCGGATGTGAGAGCTGCGGAAGCTTGGTGGAATGGGCTGATAAGTTGTTATTCTTACTTTCTATAACCGTTCCGTTTTCACTGTGATAATCACTGTTACTTTTCGAATTTGGTTTAAATTATTCGACAGCGGCTATTGTTGACCCAGTGCGATACTAGCTTCAACATGGTTAGGATCAAGTATAATAGGCGATGCGAGACGCAGTCAACTAGCTGCTACGGAAAGTTATGTTTAACTTAGTCTCCGGACTTAGAAATAATTTTGAAACTTTGGGACTTGTAATTTTTTATGAAGGCGGCAAGAGGAATTACTTGCACTCTGTGGTTACTCCAGCATAGTGGGTAATAGTAAAGAGGCCAATCCAAGGAAGATACGTCATGCAGAAAGCTGAACGTAAGTGTTGTTTCTACTGAGCTCTATTACAATTTTGGATGTACTTGATTTGGGCCGATAGTAATTTCGTATGCAACCAATTTATATTTGTCAAAACCTCTTGTCACTTGCGAAGACCTGCATTCTGCGTTTTATCCCCCTTTTTTAATTTAATTCTAAAGTAAAATTGCTGTCTTTCATTCACGATTGTCACTAAACCCCAAGTCCTGTGTGTTCACGAGAACGGAGAAATATAGTTATCAGGCTCTACAACAGCGGAAAGTCCCCTTGAGAGGATTTTTACTAGTATTGTCTGAGAGAGCACCGGTAGCCTTAGGGCTGAGGGAATAAATCGTCACGTAGTTCAATCCAATTTGAACAAAACCGTTCTCTCTGAACACTTAAATAATTGAGAAGTCGTTAATGAGAACGTTAATCTGATCTGTTTAGTAATCGATTGAACGTAGGTCCTCATTCACACTTGGGAGCGTAGCCTCTGAATGCTGTACGCTAAAAGGACGATTATCTCCTAATAACTCTCAATAGCTTATCAGCCCATCGCCGCTATCCACCTCACTGTCGTCACTTCACGATCAACAAATCGAATCTGTAATCAATTATCTACCAAAATATGTGTATTAATCTTTTGCAGACAATTTTAATTCATAAGTCTAATACTCCTGTTTCTCTTTTCGATCTTAAGCCTGTTTATCAAGAAAGTAACATATAGACCGTTTAAAAGCTTAATGGATAAGTTTTGCAAGTAGTCTAAGAAAGAGGGAAGTACAAAACAATACCATCATAGTTTTACTAGCGCTGCCGAACAAGAACATGTTTAAGAAACAGCCAGAGTAAGACGCAACAAAGCAGTGACGCCGAATAACGGGGATTTCGGAGTCACAACACAGTATTCTTCGTGGATATACGGTAGAAACTGGACAATTTGTGTCTGAAACAGTAATGACAAAATTCGAGTTAACGAATATTTCAACTTAACCAGTTTCCAGTTATTGAGAGGTCTCTAACTAACTTTTAAATGTAGAGGACTGAAACTAACTGACGCTTCTCATTAATAGTAAGAATCCTGCATTTTCGCTTCGCCATAATATGAAACATTTAAACACTTACGGACCAAGGTTGGCATGGTGTCTGAGACATTACGAAAGAGTCTGCAAGGTCCTGGGTTCAAATGCTGCCTGGGACATGGATATTTGTTGATTTTAACAAGCTTTGCACTCATCTAATAAAGGCCAGTCGAGGTTTAAAATTTAATAAAATGGTTTATATAAGATAAAGATTGACTTCGAACTTTTTCGGACGTAAGATGCGCTTACATAGCACTGGCAGTTGCAGGAGCAGCTGTCGTCTTACGCCCGTTCTGCCCGTTAGGTAGTGTTCTACAAAATAGACTATGTGGTGATTATTGCCGTCAATTTGGAGTCTGAGTTAGGTCGCTCAACTCTTTAACCTTTTATTTACATAGGTTTAACCGACAAAATATTCGACTTATAGATATATTTATGTTGTAACTTGTACCTGCGGATTCTCTCTGAGTTTTTGAGTTATGTAGATTAAAAGGCACGAGCAGAAAACAACAAGTTCAATTATCGAGAGTGCTAATTCATTGAATTAGACTTATGGAGATAAATTAACATTAGGTGGATAGGGAAGGAAAATGAATAGAATGGTATGTATCAGAAAATTCGAGTTACTGAGGTTTTACTGTAGTTCAAATCTTGTGCAAATTATATGTAACATATTAGCCACGAATGCACTTTACATCTGCATTTTGGTTGATTTATTACACGCATAAAATATCAGTTGCTACATCGTAGTTGTGTTGGTAGAACATTTAATGAGATTAACGTTTGTCAGATGTTTTCATTAATATTTCCCTATGTGTTTCAACTGCTATTGAAAACAGGACTTTCATATTAATAAATACAAATGTTCCTCTTTGTGTTTGTAAAATAGGACATTTCTTATATAGAATAAGCTAAATTATGCAGCTGAATTGTAATTTGTTCAAATTGCAAATTTGTAAAATATTGCTTTTCGAGCAATAAGAATACATTAGTCTATGGAAAAATGTTTGCCGATGTTTTTAATTAAACAAAAATTCGCTACTGGTTATTGAGGCTTCTTTTTATCTTTAGAGTCTATGGCACTTTGGGAAATAATTGAAATAGTGAACATTTTTGTACGTTTTCACATTTCACATTATATACATCCAGAAATGTCTATGCATCAAATATGGAATATTTACTCGAGTAGAATACTAAGTTTATCAGAAACATTTAATGTATTCTATAATCACTCTCGTTTTAATCAATATAGCGCAGTAAACAATATATTTAATATAAAATTTATTAGTAAACGTTATTTTTTAATGTTTGAAAAAGCGTGTGATGTTTCTGAACAATATTGCACATATACTTATATTTGTTCTTCTTTATTGAATATGCTGGATAATAGTGTTGTCCTAATTGTTAGTGTCTACTGCTGATTTGAAATAATATCCTTTTCAAAAATAAAATAAAACAATGTAATATGCAGCACGAAATTTAAGTATATAATGCCATGCTTTAATACATATGCCATACATACATCATATTTAGTTACTTATTTAAATGCTTAATTGCATTTTCCATATCTTTATTTCTTGACTATGTGATCGTCGATGTAAAATATTTGGTTGCTGTAGTTTCATTCTTTTCTGCCAGAGTTAAAAAAATATTTTAGCTGGGACTTGTTTAAAGATTAGAAAGAATATTATTTTTTTTACGGTAAAACCACAACACATTCAGAATGCACGTGGTGAAATTCACTCGCGTAACCGCATACATAATTTGCGAAAATATATTAAATAAACTTACATCTCTGGAGCTGACTTGAAGAACATCACTGGTCCATTGAACAAGAGTGGAAAATGTTGGCCTATCATCTGGTTTAGACTTCCAGCATTGTATCATCATTTTGTAGCTGAAAAAACAGCATAAAAAGTTACATTTTAGAGGCACATAATGTCGGTGATACGTTTATTTTCATCTTCAGAGTGCATAAACATAGCAAAAATTATTCATTTAAAGAAAATGAAACGCTGAAACTTATGCTATCTTAATCAATGAAACAGAAACAAGATAATTGGACTTTTTGAAGAAATTCGTCAGTGTTTGCGATGATACAATGAATTTATTTCATTTCATAAGAAATTCGTACAAGCATAGGCATAGTTTGCTATGTGTTTTCTATCTGCAGAAGGCATTTCTCGCTATTTATGAGATATAGATGATAGGTGATGTTGAGAAGATGGAAGAGCGTGATGTTGGTCTTTGATAGAAAGGAATAATAAATCAGTAAAGGCAGCAATGACAACTTGTTTGTTTTATATCTGAACCCGATTGGTTACTGGAACAAGTAGAATACTCCACCGACTGCTGTCGGGAACTATTAATAGAGCTGGCAGAAAGTGAACGCCTCTACAAAACAATACTGAAAAGGAAGGTACTATTATCTACTAGTTGAGGCATTTTGAAAAGTATATAATAAAATCTTACGCCCTCATTTACTTCGTCGACTACAATGTAAAATTATTGTTAATGCATATGAATAACACGTTAGTATCTCAATCAGTTTTAACCTAAATGTCACTTTTAGAATTCTGGTACAATGTATAAAATGTAAGAATATCTTAAGTTATGATCATCAAGTTTGTTGTCATAAATTTGCATTGTTTCTAGAATATTATTGTAATATATATTTGGAATTATAAAAAAGATCAATGCAAGAAGAATATGACATAATGAATGAAATTAACATACGTATCTCAACATTGTTAAACTAAATTTAGAAACTATGTTCTAGGCAAGGCGGATATGAAACATGAATTAATCGAATTGAATAATATGAATCAAAACTAAACATAGGCGATGTTACATATAGGCAGCACATGTACATTGTTTAGCAAGATATATTTTAGAGGATTTATAACGGTATATTGAATTTAAGAGTATTTTGTGATGTACCAAGCTTATAAAAAAAGTTAATTGAGCTATTTTCAGTAACTGAATAGAGACAACTGTTTAGGTTATTTATGTATGTCCATAGTGGTTAGGGTCTTTGTTTCCTCTGGATTTTGATTAAAAGAATAAATCAGTCTGACACAATTATATGCCTAATAGATATTTATTGATATTTATTGAGCCTGATAATTAAGTAATTTGCAAGGATGGACCTGCGTATGTAATTACAAGTCGGATGAGCATTACAGTTAACCTGGTATGCATGTTCAATAAGGTAAAGTCATTTCAGTTGATACAGTACGCCTTCTGATGTTGCTGCTTCTTTCTTGGTCTAAATTTATTTCCAGAAATTACCCACAACATATTTACATCTTCTGCTTCACTCGCCTTTGACCGACTAAAGACTGTGTCAGGATTTCTACGCTTTGAGAAAATTGTATAGCTTCTTTACCTTTACTAGCGCGCTAACAACTGTATTCTAATCCATGGTATTTAAGCTATGGTATTTAAATGTCGATATGTTTCTGCTGTATTTAGTTATTGGCTCCGGTCTAATCCTTAACTGTGCTATTGAAATAACTTACGTTTCGATGCTAGTGGGATCTGATGAACCGCATGCAAAATTATAAAAAAAATCATTGCGTTGCACAATTAACCATTACACATCAGACGCATTAAAAGTATAAATTAACGTATATTAAAAAAAAATATAATGTGCAAAACAATAGTCTCAAGAATAGACGTTATTTCTTGCAGGGATTCGTGGCTTTCCGAGGAAGGATAATGTGTTCTTAGTTGTCCTCCTTGGTCCTTGTTCAAACTCTGCATGATATATTTATAATTACTTCTACAATTTTATTAATTCTGAATAGAACTCTGAATTTGGAGGTTAATCGGAAATGCGTATCTGCACTTAATAATTAAAAGATAATACATACTCCAGACAAACTACTTTACATAATCTGACTGATCCTTCTACTTCCGTGGTCTTACAATTTCACAATTTGTACAGAGTTTGTTTATTTGTTTTCAACTAATATAGCAAATGAAGTTATGTTATTGGAACAAATAAATGAAGTTGAATAGGTAACAGTATAATCAACAAACGCGCTGTTTCTGTTTGAATGTATTTGGAAATCATTAATGTATAATACTAATAGAGATGGGACATGATGTCATTCTGAGGGATTCACGCTTTCATCTG
Source organism: Lepisma saccharinum (assembly GCA_022664845.1). Lineage (NCBI taxonomy): Eukaryota > Metazoa > Arthropoda > Insecta > Zygentoma > Lepismatidae > Lepisma > Lepisma saccharinum. Next base: position 7,719 of record JAGDQP010028569.1, on the reverse strand, counting down.
CTTGTGCCAGTTGGAAAATGCTTGGTTCTTCAGGCGCAATTGAATCTATGTCGACCCTAGGAACCAATGGATTAACCTGAAGTAAAGGTAATTTCGAGGAACTTTTCTTCAGCCTTGAACAGCTATAGTAATTAACGTTTGTGCAGTCATTCAATATATTCGTTTATTATGAGATCAGATTAAAGATTGATTTGCAACGCAATATTGAGATTCTGGATAATTAATTATTAGCAAATGGCAGTTAAAATCCTCGGTGTCTTCTGTGAATAACGTTTTTTAAACAGCATACGAAAACTATTTTATTGAGACAACAGAAATGAAGGGAAATTATATGTTTGTTAAGTAAAAACACAACCAAGACCAAATAAACAGAGAAGAGGATTTTTTAGCGTTTAAGTGCTGCATTAGCTTAATATTTTTGTGGGTTTTTCATCCGATAGTTTCAATTACTTCAAATGTTCCAATATTATCACCATCAAGAAAACAACGAAAATATATTTCGAAATATATGAAATATTGAGTATACAGACTGCCATATCTACCTAGTTTACACTAAGCAAACTGTTTGAATAGTTTTGTTAACCAAGAAAACCCAGTTGACTTCCTGGAGATTCCCATTTGGGAGTCTGTGTGTTGACACTATAGACTGACCATCCAGACTAAGGTTTGTTTGATGGTTCTTTTGTGACACGAGTCAAATACAAGAACAATAAATTTAACTTACGCTTTGCTCCATTTCGTCCTGAGCCATAGATACCAAAAGGTCATACGTAAATTGAAATTGACAATTATGTTGTGATTCTTACTGAATGGGATTGATAAGAAGTACACTTATCTTCTAAAATAGGTTCTTCGATCGTTACTAACACAGTCTTCGTTTTTATTAGCGGCTAAATGCTGGAGAGAATCCGACTCGTGTGTAATTGGATTGGCCATTCTGACCCGGATTTATCAAATACAAAAATTTAATGTTTAACTTCCTTAACTCATACCAGAGATACAATAAAATTTAGTGACACAGATTCGATGTAGTAAAAATATTTTCTCGCCGACTTTGGTAGCCATAGGAGCTAAGATTCTGGGCAACCATACAGTGGGATAAAGATTCCTCCAAAATAAAAATGTGCAAAAATTAAAAAAAAATAAAAATGAACTCATAAAACATCTTAAGAGCCAGTCAATTTTCCAACAGAAATTGACCAGTTCATTTGTCATTTTCATTACATAATTATTACAGCATGTGGGCTCATAGTTACTAATGTTCGACAACATTATCGGAATGCGTTTGCGTACGTTTCAGTCGGCAGTTGCTACTACGGCAAATACTTTTTTGTACAAAATATTTTAAGTCTCTTGTTCTCCTACAGTGAAAATATAACAGTTCGCCTACTTAATGGTATCGCACTGTTTTCTTATTAAATATACTTTGAACTACTTTAGTATTTTAAATCAGTTTTGTCAATATCATCTTAGACGAACAAGAAAACCTAAACGAGGCCACGTGCATTCGAAATACTGCATATTTTATTTTAGTGCTTCCAACATTTAGCTCCGACTAGCCCCAACCTTGTACGCAAAACTTTCATTGAAGTGACAAAATGAGCAGATGGCGAGCCACTTTAGATCATACCAAGAATTATTGCCCTGAGGAGTAATGAGCTCTTCTGAAATTTTACACGATAAAGTCTGTATTTTGTATGCGGAGATAAATAATCAAAACCTTCCATTTACTTCATTAGATCTTAGCTTATGGAAACGCTCTTGAGTCGAAAGCCATGCGATATCTTTTTGAAACTGAATGGTGAACAAGCCCAAATTTCAGTGTATGTATAAAATATGGAACATCTCTTTCCATGACAAATATGCGTAGATTATTGTGTTAATTTTGAAAATTTCCTTCCTAGATAAAGTAGTGATATTACAGTTAGGTCCCAAACATCCTAGATTTTGTATGTTTCAAATGTATTTGTGAGAAATTTCGCAAAGCAAATCTATTCAGCCTAATTTCACTAACTTTAAGGAGTTTGTAGAGAAGCATGAGTCAATCATATTCACTGAGAATTTTCTTATATAAAGAGGCCCTGTTATCAATAAATGTAGTAATATCACAACTTTCTTACTAGTTTCAACGATCTTCCTATTTGCTGGAGATTTCCCCATATATCCTTACAGACTTTAACTATTTTATTCTAGAATCCATGACGAATGCAACAAGGGAATATTCATAATCAATCTTCAACATGTGTAATGAAGCAAACAAAGGCATCATATGATTTTATATATCAACATTTCGATCCCTGAAGCACATACATAAACATGTAAATACTTGTTGGAAGAATTTTCTCGATGACATGGACCATGCAGGTGTTAAGGAAAATATTCATGCATGGTTATGATCTAGAATTTTCTATACAGAAAATAATCCGTTTTGAAAAACTGATTTTGAATAAGCATCTTACCCTTTCCCTCCGTTGAGTAAGAAATGAGCCCCGCACAATATATACCCGATTTCATCCCTTCGTTCAAAACCGAAACAATGATCCAGTCATTCAAAATGCCCATTACGCAACGACGTATAATTCTCCGGACTGAAAATGTTAAACAGTAAGTTTTATCCACACTTGGGTCAAAATAGAGGATATTATATTCTGCCTAATTTTTTAACATAAGGTAGATATTGGACCTATATCCCCCTGATTACGATCCGATTTATATTTGATAAGCATGCACACTGTGTTAAATTCGTAATTTGGGGGAACTGCACAGTGCGCTATTCGTAAGGTTTCGTTTTCCAGTCCCAATCGAACATGTATGTTTGCGGATTGTGTACTCGATTACACTCATATTGTGACGGTCTGAAGTCCATGGTTACTAAAATGTCTCATACAGTTTTTCTTTACACATGGTTTTCTGAAACTATCTGAAGAGACAGAAATGTAAAACACACATTTCTTATGTTTTCTAATTTTCACGTCTCCCAGAAACTTCAAAGGATGAAGCAATGTATCGATTGTAAGAAAGTAGTTCTAACCAGCTGTAAACAAGTTTAACCGAAGTTATATACAGATGCATTTTTGCACAATATTTGTTGAAGTCATTAACATTTTATACTGTAGAAAGAATAAAATCATAATCTTTCACTGTAAATGAGTTTGACTACGTACAGGTTATAATGTTGAAAGAAATATGTCTATTTATGTAAATTGGGAAAGTATGAGGAAGAGCTTTCCACTGTAGCGGCATGTTTTTGAATGTTCGTAGAGTTATACGATTAGAATAGAATAGTATCTTTGTATAAAAGAATGGTGAAAGTATTGCACATGAAGGGAAGTATTATATGAAACGTAGTTTGAATTCATAGTTAGGTACATCAAATGATCTTTTATTGCTCTCGTAGACCGAACCAAAATGAGCAGGGTATGTATGAACTTGATATAAATATTTTTCGTTAAAAAACAACCAAATTGTACGTCAAATATGAGTTACCACTGTCTAGCAATATAACAATTTTACTAGGAGTGGGTTCATGCAAGAAATTAACCCATACTTTAGCGATGAATGCACTATTGCACTCATTCTAATCGTTATATATATCCAGAAGCAAGGAAGTCAACTTGTTCTTTGGAGCTACACCTAAATTCTAGTTTTTTGTAATAAAGCTAGAATTACAGAATATATAATTAAATGCGAACAAAAAAAATGAAACACCAGGCACTACTACTATTACTATTATTATTATTATTATTATTATTATTATTATTATTATTATTATTA